>CM060964.1:193165916-193173416 GCA_030765045.1 Tenodera sinensis
CCGGCAAAACCTACGTGACCAGGAATCCATGCACACACCACCTTAATGCCAGAAGCGTATAAAACACTAAGAGCATCCTGGATACGTGGATACGTTGTATAATAGGTTGGGGGTTGTACAGCTCACGAAGGCTCTGAAGTGCACTAAGAGGATCACTCAAAATCAGGTAGTCACCTTATTTATGACGGCGGACATATAAAACGGTTCGGTATATTGCATACAGCTCTGCAGTATAAATGGAAGTGCTATAATGAAATTCGGATGTATGTGGTTAGGTCTATAAACAAAAACACATCCAACACCGCTGGTGCTCTTTGATCCATCGGTCAGTGTAAGCTGATAAAAATTCTAAAAAAATAAAAAAAAATAATAAAAAAAACGTGGATACCTACTACAGAGAGGCATCGTAAACTTCCGGTATACGGTCATCCCAAGATATACATGGGACGTACCTCGCAACCAAGAGCAGTAGAGCCTCTTCCCCTTGGGAAACATGTTAGGCAAATCAATAGCGATCTTCTTAAGAAGCACCCGGAAGCCTAAACCGTCTCTTATAGTAATGCCTTCAGCAGTTCCAAGAGACATCATATATGACAGGAAGTAGGGGTTTTTAGTTGGTACCCAACTCCCACATAGGATGGTGTCTTTAGAAGATTTTCCCTTAGTATTAAAAAAGTGGTGACGGTGGCGGTGGCGGTGGCGGTGGTGGCGGTGGTGGCGGTGGTGGTGGTGGGGGTGGTGGTGTTGGTGGTGGTGGGGGTGGTGGTGGTGGCGTTGGCGGTAGTGGCGGTGGTGGCGGTGGTGGCGGTGGTGGCGGTGGTGGTGGTGGTGGGGGTGGTGGTGGTGGTGGGGGTGGTGGTGGTGGAGGTGGTGGTGGTGGTGGTGGTGGGGGTGGTGGTGGTGGTGGCGGTGGCGGTGGTGGTGGTGGCGGTGGTGGTGGTGGCGGTGGTGATGGTGGTGGTGGTGGCGGTGGTGATGGTGGTGGTGGTGGTGGCGGTGGTGACGGTGGTGACGGTGGCGGTGGTGGTGGTGGCGGTGGTGATGGTGGTGGTGGTGGTGGCGGTGGTGACGGTGGCGGTGGTGGTGGTGGCGGTGGTGGTGGTGGCGGTGGCGGTGGTGATGGTGGTGGTGGTGGGGGTGGTGGTGGTGGCGGTGGTGATGTTGGTGGTGGTGGTGGTGGCGGTGGTGATGGTGGTGGTGGTGGCGGTGGCGGTGGTGGGGGTGGTGGTGGGGGTGGTGGTGGTGGCGGTGGAGGTGGTGGTGGTGGTGGGGGTGGTGGTGGCGGTGGCGGTGGTGGTGGTGGCGGTGGTGGTGCTGGTGGCGGTGGTGATGGTGGTGGTGGTGGTGGCGGTGGTGATGGTGGTGGTGGTGGCGGTGGTGATGGTGGTGGTGGCGGTGGTGACGGTGGTGACGGTGGCGGTGGTGGTGGTGGTGGCGGTGGTGATGGTGGTGGTGGTGGTGGCGGTGGTGACGGTGGCGGTGGTGGTGGTGGCGGTGGTGGTGGTGGCGGTGGTGATGGTGGTGGTGGTGGTGGTGGCGGTGGTGGCGGTGGTGGTGGTGGCGGTGGTGATGGTGGTGGTGGTGGCGGCGGTGGTGGTGGTGGTGGTCGTGGTGGTGGTGGTGGTGGTGATGGTGGTGGTTTTTCTGCCGATTCGGCGTAAAAGATCACGACTAGGCTAGCTGGAAAAGCTCCTGTTGCTATGCGAATGCCCTGATTATGGACTGTGTCTAATCTTTTCAGCACAC
Organism: Tenodera sinensis; assembly: GCA_030765045.1. Lineage (NCBI taxonomy): Eukaryota > Metazoa > Arthropoda > Insecta > Mantodea > Mantidae > Tenodera > Tenodera sinensis. Next base: position 193,167,663 of record CM060964.1, read on the forward strand.
ATGTTCGTACTTAAGAACAAATGATACACCCAGAGTATAATTTGGATCGAACCAATGCACGATATATTCACAGCAGAACTGTTCAATCTGCTCCCCACGATTTGTCATTTTATACCCGCAGGGCATTCAGGGAAGGGTCAATCGTGCTTTTAGCTGTGCTATATGCGATGACCAGCTAAGCTTCCTATGCAATATCAACCCCAGGAAGCACTCCTATTCTGCGAAAGTAAGTAAATCCGAACCGAAACGGAGCGAAGGTGGTAATCATCTCCTATGGCACCAGAAATTAACGCAGATTGAGTTCTCAGTTCAGAAAAGAAAGCTGTTTTTGAGCTTAATTCTAGAAGATAATCTAAACGTTACTACAGGCGCCCTTTCAAATACGCTGTGCGCTGAGAAACACAATAGACGGCGAAGTCGTCTACGAATAGACATGACGAAGCTCCAAGTGGAACATATTTCCAGATGGAATTAATTGCTATAGCAAGCAGTGTGACACTTAGTACCGAACCCTGAAGTATTCCCTTATCCCAAACAAAAGGATTAGGAAAACAACCGAGCTGACCCATACTCGGGAAAAAAAATAAAAACTAAAAAAAATAATAAATAAATAAATAAATAAATAAAAAATAAATAAAAATCTGCATACTGGACCCCGGCACCTAATTTCTTAAACCGGGGTCAATATTCAGATCTTTATTATTTTATTATAAATATAAAACAAATATACACTTTACAAAATTTACAGATTAATAAAATAAAATAAAAATAAAAATAATTTAAAACACAAAATTTTAACATCCTAAACCCACACCTCTTCTAACTAAAATTAAGAGAAAAAAAACAACAATAAATTACCAAAATAAAAATTCCATCTCATCCCTAATCATACCTATTCAAAACGTTTATAAATTTAATAAAAAATCTCTAAAAATTTTAAAAACTCACCTCTTTAAACACAAACTCTTATAAGTTATAACTTATAAGAACCTTAACTTTCAAAATCAAAATTTATAAAAACAAAAAATTTTAAATTAAATATTACTGGTATCCAGTAATAAAATAAAATAAATAACTGGTAACCAGTTACTACTAAATCTACAAATATAGAAAATCCATAACAAAACAAAATATGACCGCCGGAATCCGGCAGCCATCTTGGTACTGGTACCCAGCACCAACTCACTCCTTTACTCCACACTACAACTCAATTACACTCATGCATAATTATATAATAAACAATAATTAAAATAACTATTAAACATAAACAAATTGCACATATTTGAAGGAATACGCATAAACATCATAACACAAACATTACAAAATTCAAAATCTTCAGAACCTCAATTAAATAACTCAAAAATACAAATTATCTTCAGACCTCCAAAATAAACAACAAATCCTTCAAATTTCTCAATCTACTAAAGCTTTAAAACATTTAAGTTTATTTAATAAAATAAAATATTGCATTAAATTTAAATCAAATATTAATATTTCAAATTCAGATTTATATATTAAATATTACAAAAACCTTTTAATCTCTAAATTTAGAAAACATTTGAAACTATTTAAACTCTACACTACAGCACAGATACACTCGTGCATAATTATATAAAATGCGAGACGTAATAATCAAAATGACAATTAAGCATAAACAAAATTGCACATATTTAAAATAATACACTAAAACATCATCGAACGTAAACAACATAACATTTAAACATTTTCAAAACCTCATTTTCATAAAAATTTCAAAACATTTCTTTACTGTGGGTATTTATGTCTTATTGGTCATCTTATGTGTCAGATAAATCACTATCAATGTTATTTCTGTGCTGTTGATTTTGTATCCTCTCGGATCGTCTTATTAGTGGGTCCTGATGTTGAATATTTATTTGCCTTGGCAGAGTTTTGGTCTCGATGGTAGATTTGCTAATGGTATTAGCCATTGTCTCTAGGTGGTGGAGTAAATCCTTATCCCTTACGATGTTGCAGATTTGGTGTCCTTGTAATGGTGCTCGGAAAACGTGGTTCTTCATAAACTCCTGAATGAACATTAGTAGACGTCCACGTATGTTTCAGCTATACAAGGAGCGTAGTGTCCCTGCTCGCCAACACAGCATAAGCCTTCTCGAGGTCAGAAAGTATGCCAATGGTTTGACGGTTCTTCATAAATCCGTTCCTTATCTGCGTCGATATCGACACAAGATGGTCTACAGTTGAACGGTGTCGTCGAAACCAAGAGTGGATGTTAGTGAGGTTGCGAATTTCTAAACACCATACCAACCGTCCATTGATCACGCGTTTCATCAGTTTGTAAACGCAACTGGCGAGGGAAATAGGACGGTAGCTCGAATGAAGATGATTCTTTCCAGCTTTCAAAATGGGTACAACGATGTTCTCCCACCTCTTCTCTGGAACACTACTGTCAACCCAAACACGATTATAGACCTCGAGCAGGAATGCTTTTCCTTTAGGAGAGAATTATTGTAACATTTGTACGTGGATAGCATCTGGTCCTGGTGCTCATAGTCGCGAAGATGAAAGAGAATGTTTTAACACCGCGTTGGTGAAAAGGCGATTATAATGTTCTACGTTCCTAGACCTAAACGAAAGTCTTATTGGAAGGAACTTAGGGAGGTAGTAACAGAGTTAGACACTTGAGCGAAAGGACTGCCCAACGTGTTGGCCACATCAGATGAGTCAACAACAGCTCCTGCAGCTGCTTTAAGCCCGCAATTGGTATATGCGTCGATTTACCAGCTACATGTCTTAGCTTGTCCCATACAACCGAGGAATGTGTACGTCGGTTAAATGACGATACAACTTGCTCCATGATGTCAGTTTGCTATCCTTAGCGCACATTTTCTTGTATTGGAGCAGGTTATCCAATGTTGGGTGACGTTGAAAAGCCCTAACAGCACGCCTTCGAGCACAAATGGCATTTCGACATTCATCCGTCCACCAAGGGATAGGAAATCGACGGGGGTGGGAAGTCGACCAATGAATAGATTGTCACTAGCAGAAAGAATCCTCTCAGTGAGATGTTACGCCAAATCATTCTGAGTCATGCTCGTTGTGAGCAAACACAGCAAACTGGGTGTAAAAGGTTCCAGTTGGCATGGTCCAAGCGCCATCTAGGCATACGTATATAACAGGTATCTTGCGTTAAGAGACTAAGACATGGAAAGTGGTCACTAGAGTGTAAGCCAGAGATGACGCTCCAGTGTAGGGAAACTGCGAATTGTGGTAAACAAACTGCAAGATCAAGGTGTGAGAAACTTTTGATGGAGTCTGAAAGAAATGTAGGCCCTCCAGTGTTGAGGAGAGCTAGGTTGTAAATGTCCATGACATCAGCGATAAACTTGCGTCTCGCACAAGCGCGACTTGAGCTCCAAAGTGGGTGATGCGCATTGAAGTCTACCACCAACTGAAACAGTGTTGACAACTAGGAAACTAGATCCAAACCAATAGACTAGAAGACATGGGACGGAGACAAATATATGTTACAAATGGCAAACTGGATGGTTGGCGTGTGATTGTGTCGACCGTAAGGGTACGAATTCCATCTCGCATATATCATCTCTGACAAGCAGCATAGCGCCGACATGTGCCGGAACTCCCTCTTCTGGAGTAACATCACACCGTACTGGGTGTGTAGTGCTTTAGTAGGAAAGCGTCTTGTGGACGTAGCTTAGTCTCCTGCAAACATGTGACCAGAGGTTCGCTCTTATTGAGCGAAAGCTCAAGCTCTGGTCGTTGTGTTCTAATACCACATGTTCCATTGTAAGATAGCCATGCTAATATTTGTACGGGATAAGTACTCTAAGGTAACTCTGCATTACCTTGAAGTAGGCGGTGGTCAAATCAATTTAGACCTTTTCTGATGTCTTGGGCTAACTCTCATCTCTGAAGCTTTATCCTGCCTCTTTTTCACTGGGGTCTCGCAGTGCGGGCCGAATTCTCTAGCTTCATGTTCTCTACCGAGGACGCCCGTTTCCCCATAGTGAATTTGGGTTCAAGAGCTTCGAACCGATTCCAAATGGAGACCAGCGAAGATGAAAGTCGCCGGTCTGTAGCTCCAGAAGATTCCTCAGAAGAGGATCTTCTAGGAGATGTCTTTAGGCTCTTCTTTTCCTTTGATGTCTTGAGATAAAATGTATTTTCATTGAGAAAATGAGATCTCTTATATAGGGTCTTAAAGTTTACCGGTGGAGCATCGTATACTACGGGTCTATTTGTCGAAGTTGTCCTTTTTGTTGGTGACCTAGCTGACCTGTTCTGTTCGACTACGATGCTTGTAGAGGTTGACGCGGACTTAGGAGATGTCAAACGACTTGGATGTGACTTAGCTACGAAAATGTTGTCTGAGCATGTGGCTCCGTTTGTATCGCTAGTTTGAGGTGCGATTTCCCGACGCGGTTTAGCTGCAACTGAGCTATAGGTACCGGACTTCGGGACGGAGGGTTGGCGCAAACGCAAGCGTTCCCGGACTGCTGAAAAGGGCACCTTCTCTCTAACACGGATCTCCTGAATGGCTCTTTCCTCCATATAACGGGATCATTCTCGAGAACTTTCTGGATTTTCTTCGCTGCAGTTAACACAACTGGGAGGTGTTGTACAGTCATCGTGTGCGCAATGCCTCCACAGGGGACGCAGTCTACCTTTACACTATACCGTTACAATTGTCACTTGTGTGACCAAAGCGTGGCAATTGGCACATCTCAACGGGTTTGGGATGTATCGCCGAACTTCAATGGCTTCATATCCTGCCTTAATTCTTTGCGGGAGATTATCCAATCAAAGGTAAGGAACAGGGTTCGAGTGGGCAGATATCCACCTCCCTCTTTCCTCTAAACCCGATATACTGAAGTCACACCTTAATCTTCTAGGTTCGCCTGAATCTCCTCATTGGACATACCTGCAATGCCAGAGTGGCTAATAAAATGGCTTTTCATATTGTAGCTCCCTGGGATGTTGAATTAGCTTCGACCAGGAACGTGCCGTTCCGAGATCTACTGCAGTTTTTCACTGGGCCAGCTATGTTGCCACTACTCTTTCGAATTACGAATGGTTTCACCTACGTAAACTTCTTTCCTTCCTCAGTTCTGGTGATTACTAAGTAGCGAGAAACACTCAACTCTGCTACTTCCTTTACATTTGCCATTAAAAGTTTGTTGGATATTTTGGGGTGTACCATGGCGCATTTATTCTTCACCATCTCCGATGGCATGCTCACATCCTGGCTGCCATCCCGGTTTAGGTAAGAGTCCCGGCCTGGACCTTGCTCACCCCAGGGTCTCACCTCCCAGTGTATAGACAGAGGGACCAATCGCCTTCAGGAGTGCATCAGTTCATGCACTGCCTCCTCCTCGGGACTGACCTTTATCAGCGGATACGAACACAGATCCCGCATGATAACCAGGGGCTGGGATTTATGCGGTTACCCAGTCACCCCTTGCGTCTCCCTATCCTCCTACAACCTGCGCGTAGGTTATCCATCAGACTGTGTACAGGGAGGTGTCAGCGGGTTTGGGATGTATCGCTTGGTGTCTTTTAGGCACCATGGGAGTTAATCCTCCACCACTGCAAATGTCTCCGATGGCATGCTCACATCCTGGGCGCCACCCCGGCTTAGGTGAGAGTCCTGGCCTGGACCTTGCTCACCCTAGGGTCTCACCCCCCAATGTATAGACAGAGGGACCCAATCGCCTTCAGGAGTGCATCAGCTCATGCAATGGTCCCTCCCTGGGA
>CM060964.1:193178416-193200916 GCA_030765045.1 Tenodera sinensis
TCAGTTAGCGTAGTGCTAACGTTACACTCAGATTACTTTTGTCCAAGCTCAGAGCAACAGCACAACTGCCGAATCACAAATAAGAACTGTCAGATTGAACTGCTAGTCGGCACGACTCCTCAACGCTTCGTATACGCCTTTTTCCTCTCGTCGGCACGACTCCTCAACGCTTCGCATACGTCTGCTTTCTGCTCTCGGCCCGGTGCTTGGCAGCGACTTATATAGGTCCTTAGACAGGGGGAAAGTTCTGGAGGTAGAATATTCGGGAGTGCCTGTGGCGGAACGGTCCAGAAATCGCACCGCCATGTAATAGCTATTGTCTCGTACGCTGTTATTGTTGTCGGCGGCCTGTGGCGGAACGGTCCAGAAACCGCACCGCCATGTAATAGCTATTGTCTCGTACGCTCCTATTGTTGTCGGCAATTAGATGCGGCGGGCGCGTTGACAATAATAATAATAAAATGGCCAGAAATATTCAAACATGAACGTATTGCATACAAGAACATGGTAGTTTAAAGATATCTCTTTTCGTCGTTCAAATTTCACTGTATTGCATTGCCTTTAAAACTATTACTTACCGAACTTTGGGCTTCGATGGCGCCCAGGAAGTAGACGTGCATGCGGACTGTGACGTTGAGGGAGACTCCGACTTCCCCGGGCCGAGCCCACACGTCGTAACGACAGGGTTCTGTGAGCGCATGGAAAAGTTCTGCGCTGTTGTTGGTGAGTGGCACATCAGGACACCTGCATTCAAAGTTAACATTCACTTTCTAAAATCATCAAAGAGTATGCTTAAGGTTTCTCTCCCCCCCCCCCCTCTCTCTCTCTCTCTCTCTCTCTCTCTCTCTCTCTCTCTCTCTCTGTCGCTCATGATGGACAGAAATGATGACAGAAAATGAATGAAATGATGGACAGAAAAGTCGTTGTAGAAGAGGAATCACCGCAGTTTTTGCCTACCAACCGGACCCAAGGAAACCGAAAAATCCGTGGGTCACTGGGAATCTAACCGGGGACTACCGAATGTGAGCCTCACACGTTACTGTGGGCTATTTTGCTCGGAAATAACGAAAGGTAAAACTGCGTCTTAACACAAAATTATGAGTGATTCAAACTTCTGCTTCAGATCACTTCTGTTAAATCCAGGCCTTAGGGTCAATCCACGTCAAATCGAACACCCGTAAAACACGACTTCTTCGTAGGAGTTTCAAAATTTTTTTTATGAATAATAGGCATAAAATAAGGAGACCCATATTTTTTTATTTCCGTATTTTTAAATTACTTGCTTAGTTATGGCTATTAGAAACTAAGCAATTTCTGCGCGCACCGTAACATAAAATCACTTGTTACTCTAAGTTCATATAGAGTTGAGGGTTGGGGTTTGGCGCACTGGAAAGGTTAAATATAACACTTTTAACAATTTTCGATCAATCATTATTACACATAAATTTTGGACTGTTTTTTTATGGTATATTTTGTAAAACCAAAAATAGAATTTAAATCGAGGTGTTAAAAATCTAAAAAGAATACACACGTATTTCCTGACATTTTATCTATAAAATAAGATGTTGAAAACTATGGAGCTTGCATTAGTGCATTTGCTACGATTTTTTTTTCTGGAGGCCTGCAAGCGCACACGGACGAGTAACAAGCCAGGTGACTGCAGACAGCCTGCGAATTGCCGCGTCAGCAATGCTAGTCAGATAACATCTTCTTACTAAGGCAGTACAGTTCATGCAGAAAAATGTCTCAACGATGTACCTTCTTTCTGATACTCCTGTGGCATCTGATACGTGCTTTTGAACTTTTGAATTTTTTTGAAAAGATCTTCTGATGTAAACAGTTCTTTGCTTTTAGCTTCTTCCTTCATGTACGTCCATACATTTGAAATAATTTCTCTACTCTGACTGTGTAATGTTTTGGTCCCTAATTTAGAACTTATAGGTGGCAGAATTGATTCACGCTATGATCAATGTCTCACAAATTCACTATATTCACTCTTTATTGCAAAGGTCTATGTCTTCAACTACACGCCACACTAAAATGCACCTTTGAATTAGCAAGACATGCAGACATCACTACCTTCCCAATCCCTCCCCATGTGCATGGTTGCATTCGCAGAATTATATAATATGAGCTGGTGAAACGACAAAAGCTATGGATTCGCCAACAGGACTTCCAGTCAAGTTCAGGGGCCAAGAACGATGGGTACACCTGTGCTTAAAAATTACACTTCTTCATTCCTTTGTCAAAAACTCAAGCTTTAGTGAAACAAATTTCTTTCGAAGAAGGAGGTAAAGCTGTGTGTTGTATGGAAACATTAGTTTAAAATGCATATTTTAAAAACATTTTGAAGATGCTAAAAGTGTATATGTAATAGTGTTAGCTAGAAGTGTTCACCTTACTATACCTTGTAACGTTCATGGAACCTCAAGCAGTGGACAGTTGCCGCAATGGAAGGAGGCAATTGTGTGAGGTTACTATAGTAGCCACCGCTGCCGTCAGCGCTGCCTCGTGACTCCGCTGCACTGATTTGCAAAGTTCATTACAACTGAACTATTCGAGACTCCATTCTGATTTTTTTCTGAGAATATTGAATAAACTTCATTGTATTTTTAGTTTTTTTCCAGATATTTAAATTGTCGAGTTTACGTTATTATCTAACTTGAAAGCTTTAATCGTATAAAATATAATATTAACAATCATTAATTATATTTTCTAATAAATACCTTACGAAATACTGCAGTTTATCTTTAATTTGAGCCAAAGATCAAATAATTTGCTTCATTACAATCGGAGGTATGATTGATCGAAGAGTGAGGAGCACGCGATTTTTGGGACATTTCAAAAATTAATACCTGCCCAGATAAATTTTTTTACACAAACCGAAGAAACACGGGTCAAATACACTTTGTTACAAAACACCCCAAAAAAATTTCAACAAAATCTGAGACATGGTCATTTTTGCCATATTTTGTTCTATTTGACGTGGAATGACCCCTTAGGGAAATTTTCATGCATAAATTAACTACAGTAGACGCATCACAGGATGGCTCAGGTGGTAAAGTCTAAGGGCTGCCTTCGGGAGGTCGTGGGTTGGATACCCATTACCAACCTTCCTCACTTAACTTTACATATCACATGCATCCCTGTCGGCGGAGAAAGCCGAACCGGTGGAATCACGTGACTAGCTGGAGAACATGGCTCTCGGTTTGTTATTATAGGACCTGTGACTAGCTGGAGAACATGGCTGTCGGTTTATTATAGTAGGACCTGTGATTAGCTGGAGAACATGGTTGTCGGATTGTTATTGTAGGACCTGTGACTAGCTGAAGGACATGGTTGTTGGTTTGTTATTGTAGGACCTGTGATTAGCTGGAGAACATGGCTGTCCGTTTGTTATTGTAGGACCTCTGACTAGCTGAAGGACATGGTTGTTGGTTTGTTACTGTAGGACCTGTGATTAGCTGGAGAACATGGTTGTCGGATTGTTATTGTAGGACCTGCGACTAGCTGGAGAACATGGATGATGGTTTGTAATTGCAGGACCTCTGACTAGCTGGAGAACATGGTTCTTGGTTTGTTATTGTAGGTGCTGTGACTAGGTGGAGAACATGGTTGTTGGTTGTTATTGCAGGACTTGTGCCTAGCTGGAGAACATGGTTGTCAGTTTGTCATTGTAGCACCTGTAACTAGATGGAGAATATTGCTGTCGGTTTCTTACTGTAGGACCTGTGACTTGCTGGAGAACATGGTTGTCGGTTTGTTATTGTAGGAACTGTGACTAGCTGGGGAACATGGTTGTCGAATTGTTATTCTAGAACCTGTGACTAGCTGGAGAATATAGTTGTTGGTTTATTATTGTAGGACCTGTGACTAGCTGGAGAACATGGCTGTCGGTTTGTTATCGTAGAACCTGTGACAAGCTGGAGAACATGGCTGTAGGTTTGTTAGTGTAGGACCTGTGACTAGCTGGAGAACATGGTTGTTGGTTTGCTATTGTAAGACCTGTGACTAGCTGGAGAACCTGGTTGTCGGTTTGTTATTCTAGGACCTGTGACTAGCTGGAGAACATGGTTGTCGGTTTGTTATTGTAGGACCTGTGACTAGCTGGAGAACATGGTTGTTGGTTTGTTATTGTAGGATCTGTGACTAGCTGGAGAACATGGTTGTTGGTTTGTTATTGTAGGACCTGTGACTAGCTGTAGAACATGGCGGTCAGTTTGTTATTGTAGGACCTATGACTAGCAGGAGCACATGGTTAATGGTTTGTTATTTTAGGAGCTGTGACTAGCTGGAGAACATGGCTGTCGGTTCGTTATTTTAGGAACTGTGACTAGCTGGGGAACATGGTTGTCGAATTGTTATTCTAGGACCTGTGACTAGCTGGAGAATATGGTTGCTTTTTTGTTATTGTAGGACCTGTGACTAGCTGGAGAACATTGTTGTGCGTTTGCTAATGTAGTACCTGTGACTAGCTGGAGACCATGGTTGTTGGTTTGTTATTGTAGGAGCTGTGACTAGCTAGAGAACATGGTTGTTGGTTTGTTATTGTAGGACCTGTGACTAGCTCAAGAACAAGGTTGTCGGTTTGTTATTGTAGGACCTGTGACTAGCTGAAGAACATGGCTGTCGGTTTTTTATTGTAGGACCTGTGACTAGCAGGAGCACATGGTTAATGGTTTGTTCTTGTAGAACCTGTGACTAGCTAGAGAACATGGCTGTCGGTTTGTTACTGTAGGACCTGTGACTAGCTGGAGAACATGGCTGTCGGTTTTTTATTGTAGGACCTATGACTAGCAGGAGCACATGGTTAATGGTTTGTTATTTTAGGACCTGTGACTACATAGCTGGAGAACATGGTTGTTGGTTTATAATTGTTGTACCTGTGACTAGCTGGAGAACATTGTTGTTGGTCTGTTATTGTACCACCTGTGACTAGCTGGGGAAAATGGATGTCGGTTTATTGTTGTTGGACCCGTGACCACCTGCAGAACATGGTTCTCAGTTTGTTATTGTAGGAACTGTGACTAGCTGGAGAACATTGTTGTCGGGTTGTTATTGTAGGGCCTGTGACTAGCTTTAGAACATAGTTGTTGGTTTGTTATTGTAGGGCCTGTGACTAGCTGGAGAACACGGTTTATGGTTTGTTGTTTTAGGACCTGTGACTAGCTGAACAACATTGTTGTGAGTTTGTTATTGTAGGACCTGTGACTAGCTGGGGAACAGGTTGTCGGTTTGTTATTGTAGGGCCTGTGACTAGCTGTAGAACGCGGCTGTCGGTTTTTTTATGTAGGACCTGTGACTAGCTGGAGAACATGGTTGTCAGTTTATCATTTTAGGACTTGTGACTAGCTAGAAAATGAGGCTATCGGTTTGCTATTGCACAACCTGTGACTAGCTGGAGAACGTGGTTGTTGGTTTGTTATTGTAGGACCTGTGACTAGGTGGAGAACATGGTTGTTGGCTTGTTATTGTAGGACCTGTGACTAGCTGGAGAACATGGTTGCTTGTTTGACATTGTAGGACCTGTGACTATCTGGAGAACGTGGTTGTTGGTTTCTTATTGTAGGACCTGTGACTAGCTAGAGAACCTGGTTGTTCGTTTATTATTGTAGGACCTGTGACTAGCTGGGCCAAGAATGATGGGACCAGCTGTGCTTTAAAATTACACTCCTTCATTCCTTTGTCAAAAACTTAAGATTTAGTGAAACAATTTTCTTTCGAAGAAGGAGGTAAAGCTGTATGTTGTATAGAAACATTAGTTTAAAATGCATATTTAAAAACATTTGGAAGATGCTAATAGTGTATGTGTAATAGTGTTAGCTAGAAGTGTTCACCTTACTATACCTTGTAACGTTCATGGAACCTCAAGCAGTGGACAGTTGCCGCAATGGAACGAGGATATTGTGTGAGGTTACTGTAGAAGCCACCGCTGCCTTCAGCGCTTCCTCGCGACTCCGCTGCACTGATTTGCAAAGTTAATTACAACTGAACTATTAGAGACTCCATTCTGAATTTTTCTGAGAATAGTGAATAAACTACATTGTATTTTTAGTTTTTTTCCAGATTTTTAAATTGTCGAGTTCATGTTATTATCTAACTTGAAAGCTTTAATCGTATAAAATATAATATTAACTATCATTAATTAAATTTTCTAACAAATACCTCACGAAATACTGCAATTTATCTTTAATTTGAGCCAAAGATCAAGTAATTTGCTTCATGACAATCGGAGGTATGATTGATCGAGGAGTGAGCAGCACGCGAATTTTGGGACATTTCAAAAATTAATATATGCCCAGATAAATTGTTTTACACAAAACGAAGATACACGGGTCAAATACACTTTGTTACAAAACACCCAAAAACATTTCAACAAAATCTGAGAGATGGCCATTTTTAGCCATATTTTATTCGATTCGCCGTGGAATGACCCCTTAGTGACATTTTAATGCATAAATTAACTACAGAAGAAGCATCACAGGATGGCTCAGGTTGTAAAGTCTAAGGGCTGCCTTCGGGAGGTCGTGGGTTGGATCCCCATTACCAACCTTCCTCACTTAATTTTACGTGTCACATGCATCCCTGTTGGCGGAGAAAGCCGAACCGGTGGCATCGCGTGACTAGCTGGAGAACATGGTTGTTGGTTTGTTATTGTAGGATCTGTGACTAGCTGGAAAACATAGCAGTCGGTTTGTTATTGTAAGACCTGTGACTAGCTGGAGAACATGGTTGTTCGTTTGTTATTGTAGTAATTGTGACTACCTGGAGAACTTGGTTGCCGGTTTCTTATTGTAGGACCTGTGACTAGCTCGAGAACATGGCTGCCGGTTTGTTATTGTAGGATCTGTGACTAGCTGGAAAACATAGCAGTCGGTTTGTTATTGTAAGACCTGTGACTAGCTGGAGAACATGGTTGTTGGTTTGTTATTGTAGTAATTGTGACTACCTGGAGAACTTGGTTGCCGGTTTCTTATTGTAGGACCTGTGACTAACTGGGGAACATGGTTGTTGTTTGTTATCGTAGGACCTGTGACTAGGTGCACAACGTGGTTTTTGGTTTGTTATCGTAGGACCTGTGACTAGCTGGAGAATATGGCTGTCTGTTTGTAACTGTAGGACCTCCCACCAGCTGGAGAGCATGGTTATTGGTTTGCCATTGCAGCATCCGTGACTAGCTGGAGAACATGGTTGTTGGTTTGTTATTGTAGGACCTGTACTAGCTGGAGATCCTGGTATTCGGTTTGTTATTGTAGGACCTGTGACTAGCTGGAGAACTAGGTTGTTGGTTTGTTATTGTAGGGCCTGTGACTAGCTGGAGCACATGGTTGTTCGTTTGTTATTGTACGACCTGAGACAAGCTGGACAACATGCCCGTCGGTTAGTTACTGTAGGACCTGTGACTAGCTCATGAACATTGTTGTCGATTTTTAAATGTAGGAACTGTGACTAGCTGTAAAATATGGCTGTCGGTCTTTTAATGTAGGACCTGTGACTAGCTGGAGAACAGGGGTGTTGGTTTGTTATTCTAGGACCTGTGACCAGCTTGAGAACATGGTTGTTGGTTTGTTATTGTAGGACCTGTGACTTGCTGGAGAACATGGTTGTTGGTTTATAACTTTAGAACCTGTTACTACTGGAGAACATGGTTCTTGGTTTGTTATTGTAGGACCTGTGACTTGCTGGAGAACATGGCTGTCGGTTTGTTATTGTAGTACCTGTGACTGGCTGGGGAACATGGATTTTCGGTTTTTTATTCAAGGACCCGTGACTAGCTGGAGAACATGGTTTTTGGTTTGATATTATAGGACCTATGACTAGCTGGGGAACATTGTTGACCGTTTGTTAATATAGGAACTTTGACTTGCTGGAGACCATGGTTGTTGGTTTGTTATTGTAGGACCTGTAACTAGCTGGAGAACATGGTTTTCGGTTTGTTATTGTAGGACCTGTGACTACCTACAGATTATGGCTGTCGGCTTGTTATTGTAGGACCTGTGACTAGTTGGAGAACATGGCTGTCGGTTTGTTATTATAGGACCTGTGACTACCTACAGATCATGGTTGACAGTTTGTTATTGTAGGACCTTTGACTAGCTTGAGAGCATGGTTTTTTGGTTTGTTATTGTACGACCTGTGACTAGCTGGAGAACATGCTTGTTGGTTTGTTATTGTAGGACCTGTGACTAGCTGGAGAACATGGTTGTCGGTTTGTTATTGTAGGACCTGTGACGTGCTGGAGAACATGGTTGTCGATTTGTTACTGTAGAAACTGTGAGTAGCTGTAGAACATGGCTGTCAGTTTGTTATTGTAGGACCTGTGATTAGCTGGAGAACATGGCTGATGGTTTGTTACTGTGGGACCTGTGTCTAGCTGGAGAACTCGGTTATTGGTTTGTTATTGTAGAACCTGCGACTAGCTGGAGAACATGGTTGTTGGTTTGTTAGTGTAGGACCTATGACTGGCTGGAGAACATGGTTGTCGGTAGTTATTGTGGGGCCTGTGACTAGCTGGAGAACATGGTTGTCGGTTTGTTAGTGTAGGACCTGTGACTAGCTGTAGAACATGGCTATCGGTTTATTATTGTAGGTTCTGGGACTGGCTGTAGAACATCGCTTTTGGATTGTTATTGTAGGATCTGTAACTAGCTGGAGAATTTGTCAATCGGGTTGTTATTTTAGGACCTGTGACTAGCTGGAGAACATGGTTATTGGTTTGTTATTCTAGGACCTGTGACCAGCTGGAGTGCGTGGTTGTCGGTCTTTTATTTTACTACCTGTGAGTCGCTGGAGAACATAGCTGTTGGTTTGTTATTGTAGGACCTGTGACTAGCTGGAGAACATGGTTGTTGTTTTGTTATTGTAGGACCTGTAACTAGCCGGAGAACATGGTTGTTGGTTTATTATTGTAGGACCTGTGACCAGCTGGAGAACATGGTTGTTGGTTTGTTATTTTAGGACCTATGACTAGCTGGAGAACATTGTTGTTTGTGTGTTACTGTAGGACCTGTGACTAGCTGGAGAACATGGGTGTTTGTTTGTTATTGTAGGACCTATGACTAGCTGGATAACATGGTTGTTGGTTTGTTATTGTAGGACCTGTGACTAGCTGGAGAACATAGTTGTCGGTTTGTTATTGTAGGACCTGTGACTAGCTAGAGCACCTGGTTGTTGGTTTGTTATTCTAGGACCTGTGACTAGCTGTAGAACATGGCTGGTGGTTTGTTACTATGGGACTTGTGTCTAGCTGGAGAACATGGTTGTTGGTTTGTTATTGTAGAACCTGTGACCAGCTAGAGAACATGGCTGATGGCTTGTTACTGTGGGACTTGTGTCTAGCTGGAGAACATGGTTGTTGGTTTGTTATTGTAGAACCTGTGACCAGCTGGAGAACATCGTTGTCGATTTGTTAGTGTAGGACCTATGACTAGCTGGAGAACATTGTTGTTGGTTTGTAATTGTAGTACCTGTGACTAGCTGTAGAACATGGCTGTCCGTGTGTTATTGTAGGACCTGTGACTGGCTGGAGAACATGGTAGTTGTTTTGTTAATGTTGGACCTGTGACTAGCTGGAGAACATGGCTGATGGTTTGTCACTGTGGGACTTGTGTATAGCTGGAGAACATGGTTTTTGGTTTGTTATTGTAGAACCTGTGACCAGCTGGAGAACATTGTTGTCGGTTTGTTAGTGTAGGACCTATCACTAGCTGGAGAACAGTGTTGTTGTTTTGTAATTGTAGTACCTGTGACTAGCTGTAGAACATGGCTGTCCGTGTGTTATTGTAGGACCTGTGACTGGCTGGAGAACATGGTTGTCATTTTGGTGTTGTAGGACCTGTGACTAGCTGGAGAACATGGTTTTCGGTTTGTTATTCTAGGCCCTGTGACTACCTGGAGAACATGGCTGTCGCTTTGTTATTGTAAGACCTGTGACTAGCTTGAGAATATGTCTGTCGGTTTGTTATTGTAGGACCTGTGACTACCTACAGATTATGGCTGTCGGCTTGTTATTGTAGGACCTGTGACTAGTTGGAGAACATGGCTGTCGGTTTGTTATTATAGGACCTGTGACTACCTACAGATCATGGTTGACGGTTTGTTATTGTAGGACCTTTGACTAGCTTGAGAGCATGGTTTTTTGGTTTGTTATTGTAGGACCTGTGACTAGCTGGAGAACATGCTTGTTGGTTTGTTATTGTAGGACCTGTGACTAGCTGGAGAACATGGTTGTCGGTTTGTTATTGTAGGACCTGTGACGTGCTGGAGAACATGGTTGTCGATTTGTTACTGTAGAACCTGTGAGTAGCTGTAGAACATGGCTGTCAGTTTGTTATTGTAGGACCTGTGATTAGCTGGAGAACATGGCTGATGGTTTGTTACTGTGGGACCTGTGTCTAGCTGGAGAACACGGTTATTGGTTTGTTATTGTAGAACCTGCGACTAGCTGGAGAACATGGTTGTTGGTTTGTTAGTGTAGGACCTATGACTGGCTGGAGAACATGGTTGTCGGTAGTTATTGTGGGGCCTGTGATTAGCTGGAGAACATGGTTGTCGGTTTGTTAGTGTAGGACCTGTGACTAGCTGTAGAACATGGCTATCGGTTTATTATTGTAGGTTCTGGGACTGGCTGTAGAACATCGCTTTTGGATTGTTATTGTAGGATCTGTAACTAGCTGGAGAATTTGTCAATCGGGTTGTTATTTTAGGACCTGTGACTAGCTGGAGAACATGGTTATTGGTTTGTTATTCTAGGACCTGTGACTAGCTGGAGTGCGTGGTTGTCGGTCTTTTATTTTACTACCTGTGAGTAGCTGGAGAACATAGCTGTTGGTTTGTTATTGTAGGACCTGTGACTAGCTGGAGAACATGGTTGTTATTTTGTTATTGTAGGACCTGTAACTAGCCGGAGAACATGGTTGTTGGTTTATTATTGTAGGACCTGTGACCAGCTGGAGAACATGGTTGTTGGTTTGTTATTTTAGGACCTATGACTAGCTGGAGAACATTGTTGTTTGTGTGTTACTGTAGGACCTGTGACTAGCTGGAGAACATGGGTGTTTGTTTGTTATTGTAGGACCTATGACTAGCTGGATAACATGGTTGTTGGTTTGTTATTGTAGGACCTGTGACTAGCTGGAGAACATAGTTGTCGGTTTGATATTGCAGGACCTGTGACTAGCTGGAGAACATGGTTGTCGGTTTGTTATTGTAGGACCTGTGACTAGCTGGAGAACATGGTTGTTGGTTTGTTATTGTAGGAGCTGTGGCTAGCTGGAAAACGTGGTTGTTGGTTTTTTATTTTAGGACCTATGACTAGCTGGAGAACATGGTTGTCGGTTTGTTATTGTAGGACCTGTGACTAGTTGGAGAACAGGGCTGTCGGTTTGTTATTGTAGGACCTGTGACTAGCTGGAGATTATGGTTGTCGGTTTGTTATTGTATGACCTATGACTAGCAGGAGAACATGGCTGTTGGTTTGTTACTGTAGGACCTGTGACTAGCTTGAGAACATGGTTTTTTGGTTTGTTATGGTAGGACCTGTGACTAGCTGGAGGACATGGTTGTTCGTTTGTTATTGTAGGACCTGTGACTTGGTGGAGAACATAGTTGTCGGTTTGTTATTTTAGGACCTGTGACTAGTTGGAGAACAGGGCTTTCGGTTTGTTATTGTAGGACCTGTGACTTGCTGGAGAACATGGTTGTCGGTTTGTTATTGTAGGACCTGTGACTAGCTGTAGAACATGGCTGTCAGTTTGTTGCTGTAGGACCTGTGAGTAGCTGGGGAGCATGGAATTTCGTTTGTTATTGTAGGACCTGTGACTAGCTGGAGAACATGGTTGTTGGTTTGTTATTGTGGGACCATTGACTAGCTGGAGAGCACGACTGTCGGTTTGTTATTGTAGGACCTGTGACCAGCTGGAGAACATGGCTTTTGGTTCATTTTTGTAGGACCTGTGATTAGCTGTGGAACATGGCTGCTTGTTTGTTATTGTAGGACCTGCGACTAGCTGTAGAACATGGTTCGGTTTGTTATTGTAGGACCTGTGACTAGCTGGAGAACATGGCTGTTGGTTTGATATTGTACGACCTGTGGCTAGCTGGAGAACATGGTTATGGGTTTGTTTACTGCAGTTCTGATGAAATAAAGTAAGCATATTTGCTCCATGTATGGTAGTTTGTTATTTAGGATTATGTATATTGTATATTATGTGAAATGTAGTCAGTGATGTAGCCTAAGCATATATTCAACGAATAGGACGGTTCAGAAAATTCGTTTGTGGAATGCAAATGAATATCTTGAGAATTTAAATAACGTGTTTTGTTATAAATACTATAATCAGGTGACCTATTTCTGTTGTTTCAGAGCCACAGGGTTTCTGTGTATGTGGCTGCAAGTCAAATTATAACGTTAACGGCTCAAAGAATATGCATACTTAACTATCTTTGAGAACCAATCTAAATATTTAAGCATCAGTTCGGAAGGATCCTGTGGAAGGATGGCAGCAGAGAGTTCAGGAAGGAAAATGGTGCTAACTCCTTTTGTTATAATTGAAAATGAAAATTTCTTACTGTTTGTGTATCAAAATGATTTTATGGCAGTGTCTGAGCACATATTAGGTTTCAAACTGTCAGTTTCTTTAGACGCTAAAGTGTTTTAAAAAGGTGTTTGTATAGCAACTGTATCATTGAAATGGCTAGGTGAAGGAAATCTCAGCAATGAGTGGACTGAATTTGAAAATCTGGTAAGTTGTTTAGGTCAGTATAAGCTATCACTTTATGATCAGATAGAGTATATTGCACGTGTAATGCAGAATAGGACTCATTGTGTAACAGGAGGAAGATAAACATCTATGTGTATCAACTTCAGCTTCTGTTAATGAAACAAAAAATATACCTACCCCTGTGATTCACTTATATGTTCATGCATTGTTGTTTCCTTATATGTTTTTGCTAAGCAGTGGGGACCTTAGTTTTCCTCATCCCTTTCACTTAAGAAAAATTCTTGCTGGTGTGGGAAGTAATAAATGGTGGATTGTCAAATGATACACAACGGATACACAGGTTTGTGTAGCTAACATGAACGACATTTCATCACATAATGACCACACCTTGATTTATAGACAAGCAATCAGAACTTAAGTATTTCACTGCATAATCATCACATTAATATTCCAGGTGTTGACCATTGAGAAATATTTAAAAGTAATGTGTTACCATTGCAATCTGTTAAGTTCACCAGGGAAGGTGCAGAGTATGTAGCATATTGTAATATATGACTCAATGTCAATACCATCAGTTGGCCAACTACTGAGATGGCGAATAGTAATGTGAAGTAAGAAATGTCGCTAAACTAGAAATTCTATTACATTTAATTTCTTTTATTTATTCATGTTTTGAACTACAAAAATTATTGAAAAGAAAATTGGTATTATATCACAACAAAACTAAATTATTGTTATCAGAGTGGCTTTACAGTGGAATGTTTGCAGTGATGAGCGATTATAACAACTTGTGAAAGGATAGGTATTTAAAAATATACTTTTGCCTCTCTGAGTTAAGAAGGAGATGTTTTCACACACATGTGCTTCTCTATTTCATTGTGCAGAGGAAACTTATAACTGTGTAAAAAATGTAGATAGTTTTGAAAATGTATAGAATATTCATGATATGTCGAAATTGATAAAAGTACACTAATACTCCTCAATTATATTCCTGGATATGCAGCAATAAGTGCCCTTAAGAAAGTGCCTTACTCTGAGCGTTGTAGATTTATACCAGTTAGAAATTGTGAAATCTCCGACAGTATTTTTCCTTAATCAATAGTGGAGCTTTAAAGTGGTTGTTGATGTATTGACAGTTCTCATTAGTGGTGATTATGAACAAATGTTTCTAAACTCAGGAAGTGTTAAATATCTATCTGTTCACAAGAGGTTAATATCACCTATCGCTGCAGATATTCCATGCAACTTTAAAACTACTCTGATAATAATTGAGATAGATTGTGGTATAATGACAAATATTCTTCTGAATAATTATTGTAAGTTAAAAACTGAAGTAACGAAAGGAATTAAAGTTGGAGAAAAGAATTGAAAACTTCAAAGTTAATGTAAAAATGTGAATAATGACGGAAATAAAGTTACACTGATTAAAGCTCATAAAACAACTTATCATTGTCATGTGACAAAAGCAATTTAAATAGCTCAGGTGCAGACGGGACAAAAAAGCTCACATAATTTAATTGTTTGTGTCACTGGAAGCGATCTGGTATTATAACACAATATCAGCTGAGCTAGACAACTAGGCCAGTATCAGACTGAACACTATTTAAACTGTACAATAGTCCTTCATAAATTGAACTCATGAAATATTAATGGGCTTTGTGTTGGTTTCCATTTCAAGTGCTAATTCTGTTAATAGGGATGTTACTATACCCTTATACTTAATTATATCAGATCCAAACTCAGATTGTGAGACTGAATTAAAGCTGTAATCCTGCAATAATGTTTCCTGAATTCTTCAAAGGGAAATCTTTTGCATACAAGTTTTGTGTGAGCTCACAACCAACTAACAATAGGATGTAGAATTTGGCAGCAAAATGAGAAGAATAACACATTTTAAGCTAGAATCAAAAATGAAAAGTTCAATATCAATAAAAAAAGTTCATAGTAATGGCTATAGCATTAAATTGTTCCTAGCCAAATATCATTGGCTGGCCTGATATATGCAGAGTAACACATGTTTGACACTTATTTATTCCTTAAAAGTCATCAAGATATCACTACTAAATACTTGGAGGCTAGAAGGAGACTGACTATTGTTTCCTCACTTATTGCAGGGGCACATCTAATTTTAGACCATGTAAAATTAAATTTTTGCAAATATGGAACCACAGATGAACTAAGCGATATTCAAATTTTGCCATACTTAAATGTTATACTTCATTTAAAAGGTTATCTGAAGGTCGTGGTTTCTTCCTGCATTGAAGCTTTTATTTGATCTAAGGTCACAGCAGTTAATAACTTGCTAAATTCATTTTCACTACACTTAGTTTAATGGCTTGTGAGTGTGGGTGTCGTGGTTAAGGGCCCGTCGACAACTTGGTCATTAGGGCCCTTAATGGCTTGTAAATCCATATCTACAGCCAGATATTAAAATAACTAAACAACAAAACAGTACGCTTTATGTGTGTTAAAATACAAAGGATTTTTAGTTGTTTTTTATGCATTTCACCGCAGTATGCTGTACGCCTTTAATTTTTCTTCGATATACTTCCTGTTAATTGAAAGAAACATACTCCATCTACTGTCCATATTTTATGTATGTAACATTGTTAAATAAAATAGATTTGACCAAAAATTATAAGTTAATTGAACCTAATGAAAATTCTTGATTAAAGAAACCTATGGAAGACTGTACCTTAGTTCCTAATTTACTGCGCAAAACTGCTATTACTATGTTTCAGCTGATTTTTGCTTGGGTAACATCTTCAAAGATTGGAATACTGCCATCACCAAATTGTTTGTTGTGCTCTGAGCAAGTTCCAATGTTCATGGAGCATCTGGAAAATGTATAACTCTGATCGCATAAACTTGCGAACCTAAGGATAATTAAAAGAAGTCAGTTGAGAAGTAACCAGCCTTCCCGTTCCAGCTTCAGAAAATATGGCCAGATTGTAAGATATAGACAAAAATCTTACTACACAAAAATTGTAACCGTGTAAGGGGTCCCGGGTTGGATTCCCGTTCAGGGTTTGATTTTTCTTTAGCTGAGATAGTTTTCTACCCTCTTGGAGTCCGAAAGAGAGAGACAGTGTGTGTGTGTGTGTGTGTGTGTGTTTGTGTGTGTGTATGTGTGTGTGTGTCCAAGTTATTGTTTATAACAATATATCCCAAAGGTAAAAGATCGCCGATATCATTACCGTTAAAGTTTGGGTATAAATGGGACAGCATTAAAAATTGTACATCTCTTTAAATATAACATTTATTTCAAATAAGGTTTTTCCGCAAACGTTATCTATCTAGTTGTTTGCTAAAAAATAGCGAATACTTTTCAGGAGAGGTACAATGGCATGTAGGTTTTCGGTACGAGCCGAGGAGTGCATATAGCATGAGCAATCACGTGACATAACAAACCCAGAGCCATGTTTTCCAGGTAGGGACATAACTCCATCGGTTCGACTTTCTCCGCCGGCAGGGATGCATGTGATATGTAAGGTTAAGTATCTTCCTTACCCATGGTTTTTTTCTGAGGTTTCCAGGGTCGCCAGGTGAATTCTGGAAAGGATTTACATCATCCTCCGAATTTCCTGTCCCTCCATTTCGTTACATTCATCATTTACTTCACTCTTCACCCCGAGAGGTTTCTTTGAGGGATAGAAGCGTCGGCGAGCATCGCGGCGGCAGCATGGCAGGGGAAACAAATGCACTCTAGAAGTCTTTTTCCCCGTATTGGAAGGCGAGCCTACTGGCTTCCGGGCCCCCCATGGGATGGTTCAAACCCGAGGAGAGGAGAAGAGCCGGTTTCCGAGCTCCGAACCCCCTTGAGAGTACGAACTCGAAGAGGTGGGAGAGGAACCGAGACGAACCAGCCTCCTCCGGGGTATTTCTAACTGGGAAACGTAGGGACCCTGCCATCTGCTCTGTCGTGCAACGTTCTGGACGCTCTTTGGATCTAGTCGCTTGTGGCATTTGTTCTTAAGTTGCCCATCCTGGTTTGCAAGAGAAATAATATAACAATTTTTTTTTGTTAGTTGGTAACCTGTTGTTAATTAGTGGGAGTTGAGCTGGGAATGCATTATGTTTACATCTTTCAGCATCAAAAACACTCATAATTGGTGACCCCGACGTGATATAATAAAATAATTGAAAAGTTTAGTGCTCAGCCATGTATAGGTGTTATTTACAATGACGGAAACATCGTCAGCACAAGCACATGAAGAGCAGCTAAAAATAAACAGTTTCCCCCAAAATTCCTCCTTTCTGGAGAAATCGGCCCGATCTATGGTTCCAGCAGGTCGAAGCACTATTTGACATTGCCGGAATTACGCAGGATCAAACTAAGTTTAGCTACGTAATTGGAAACTTGGACTGTGACATAATGGAATAGGTTAGTGATGTTATATCTAACCCACCAGGGCAAAACAAATATGGCCTATTAAAAGAAAAGTTTATTTCAATTTTTGCTGACAGTGAATAACATAAATTACGTAAATGGCTAAATGAAGTTGAATTAGGAGATCAAAAGCCATCCCAGTTTTTACGGTACCTAGGTGAAAGATTTGGCTCGTAATAGAATTACAGATGGTGTTAAAATCTTTGTGGTTCCAACGTCTCCCTTTGTCTGTTCAAACAGTACTCACAGTCAGTAGTGAAAATCCAGACAAGCTATTTACTATGATTGATAAAATCATTGAAGTTATTGATATTCAAAGCTCAAATTCAGTTAATGCAGTCATCAATGATACCAACCTAAAAACTGACGATTTGTCAGTGCTCGGTGCCACTTTTGAAGCTATCACTTCACGTTTGGAAAGATTAGAATCTTCTTACAAACGCAGACGATCAAGTCGCAGTCGACGATATAATTAGCGTGACAGAAGCAGATCCTCAACCTCTTCTAACACTGCTTATTGCTGCTATCATAATAAGTTCGGGGACACGACCATAAAATGCAGTTCGTCATGCACTTACCTCCCAAAAAGCTAGCAGCCCAATCGCAGATAGCGGTATGCGAGAACGAGAATTCAGCCCGCCTATTTATCACAGATGTAAGAACCAAGATCAGATATTTGGTAGATTCAGAAGATTCAGCCGTGTTTTTTATGTTGAAAGATACAAACATAATGTATTCCAAGCTCAACTCTTTATTCCCACTAATTAACAACAGGTTACCAACTAACAAAAAATAAAAATTGTTATATCATATCTCTTGACAACCAGGATGGGCAACTTAAGAACAAATGCCACAGGTACTCCCCCTCCTAATGAACGGTTAAAATGTTGTAGGAGGTCGAACATACTCCATGAGTATGGTTCACTAGATAGGGTGGTTTTAAACGGTAAATAGAGATTGTGTCATGCTTATTATTGCGATTAATAATAATGAATTTGCTATCTCGTTGAATAGCTTCGAATAGATCTTCACAATGCTGTTGTAGAGGCTCTCTTACTGCATCTACTCCCACGAATACATGGGTCACTGAAGATAATGCAGGATGAACAAAAATCGTTTTAAATCTGTCTTATTTTGATGTAGTGGTTGATTTTCATGAAATACATCTCTTACTTGTTTCATATATGTCATCTTCGTGTCATCTAGTTGACTAGGAACGAGCAATTCACCTGGTAGACTAACTGGTTGACCAAAAAGTAGTTCTGAGGCTGCATATCTATTTTCGGCAATTACATTTAGTAATCCCAGAAGTACAATTGAAAGCTTATTTACCCAGTCATCTTTGAGGTGGCATCTCAGTGCAGTCTTCAATGAACGATGCCATCTTTCCATCTTCCCGTTTGCCTGTGGGTGGTAAGCGCAAGTTCGGAAATGGCGTACTCCTAGTACGATATTGAGACTTTTGAATAGTTGTGATTCAAATTGTCGTCCTCTATCTGTTGTCAGATTGAAAGGAGTTCCGTAACATGAGATCCATTCAGAAATGAAAACTTGGGCTACAGATTATGCAGTGATGTCTTTAATTGGAATTGCTTCTGGCCAAGAAGAGTATCAATCAGTGATTGTCAAGACTAATCTGTATCCTTGAGATACTGGAAGTGGTCCCACGATGTCCATGTGCATGTGTTCAAATTTTCGTTGGACAAGCGGAAACGTTCCCAATGGACTTCTTGTGTGCCCGCCAATTTTTGAAAGTTAGCATTTAACACAAGCTCTTGTCCATGCTTTCACTTGCTTATCAATCGAAGCCCATGTGAACCTGTCTCGTATAAGTTGTGATGTCCACTTAGGAGACGGATGAGACAAGTTATGAAATAAGTCAAATACTTGTTTGCGCATCGTTTCAGGCAGAAATGGGCGGTCTTGCTCATCACAGTATAGTGAAATACCTAGACCAGGAACAGGTTTCTGAGAGCATTGCTGTTACTTTCTTGAAGGAAGTTTTGCAGATCAGAACCATCTTTCTGAAATGTTGCCATGTTGCCGTAGTCAAGAGAACTGGTCGTGTCCAAATGAGAAAGATAGTCTGCAACCCCCTTTTCTTTTCCTGATATATGTCTCACATCAGTTGTGAACTGAGACACATAATCCAGGTGTCTAAGTTGTCTCGGAGAAGCTTTCTCAGGATTCTGGTGAAATGCAAATGTTAATGGTTTGTGGTCTGTGAAGACTATAAGCGTGCGACCTTCAACTAACTATTTGAAATGTTTGATACATGCATAAATCGCTAACAATTCACGATCACAAGTGCTATAGTTCTTCTCAGTGTCTGTGAACTTTCGGGAAAAGAGGCAAGTGATTTTCTTTCTCCATTAGTCACTTGTTCCAGAGATGCTCCTATGGCTATTGCAGAAGCGTTCATTTGCAGAACTAGTTGACAGTTTGAATGAGAAAAGAAGGTTGCATTTATAAGCCCTACTTTGCCAGCTTCATATGCTGCGGTCAGTTCTGGGGTCCAAACAATCTAGCAATCATCACCGTGAGTAGACATAAGAGCTTCTTGTAATATCGCCTGAGGCCAAGCAGCTTTGCGAATAAACCGTCGGTAGTAGTTGATTGCTCCTAAGAACCAGTGCAGCATTCAGTATGTCTTGGGTAGCTCTGCTTCTATGAGAGTCTGGACACGCCCTGGGAGTGGAATTGTCCCTTGATTCGAAATTCGGAATCCTAAAATGTCCATAGTGGTTTCTCCAAATACACATTTCGCCAGATTAATTGAGATATTATAGCCTCTAAATGTAGGAAAAGGTATCCTCAGGCATTGTTTATGTTCTTCTGTTGAGGATGAAGCGACAAGGACATCATCAAGATACGCAAATCCTAAAACTTCATCTATAAAACATTTTTTCTCTCTTTTTTTAACTTTTTTTCATATTCTCACGTCACCCTTTTTATTCTTCTACACTTTTATACTTTTTTAATTTTTTATTTCTTTTTATTTTAAATGAAACATTATATTAGAGAAAGTTGGGAAGTGATAAGAGAAAAGCGGGAAAGTGATTAGAGAAAAGGAGATAAGAGAATAGAGCAAATGAGGCATTATTGCTTTTTTTGGTTGTATTGGAAAGGTCATATTTTAAATATCCAGGGCTTGAAGGGTGCTGTTCGCTGTTGATGTTGCATTTTTCATCTCTCCAAGCGTAAAGATTGCTTTATCTGTGGCAGCATACAATCAGCTGGCTGTTCCAATGTGTGTAACCAAGTAAAGGTGCCCATTATCAACCAGAGAAGACAATTTTGAAGTAGTGTGCAGACCTTGGGTATATTTAAATACAATACATCAGTTTGTGAAGCCATACAACCACCAGGTATCCACGCTCTACACTTTCCTAGAACCCAAGTCCATATCGCTCTTTTACCGGAACGTTCCAGTACTCGATGTGGAAGAGAGTCTATTTCTTGACAAATTGTACAGCTTTGAGAGCTAGCCATCCGGTGACGATACAGTTTGTCCAACGTAGGAAGGATTTCATTGACTATTTCATACGTAATCGCTATCCACTCCAGGTTTATCTGCGGGAGGCTAAAACACTTCCAAATGCGCTTCCAGTGTAGCTGTGGATATTTCAGCTCTACATGAGGGGTAACAGCAGCAGATCGAAGAAGAAAGGCACAAATCTCCTTCAGCTTATAAAGGGTACCATCGGCCACTTTCTCTATTGGTAAGTGGTCCAAACCAAAAGTTGAAACGTTTGTACAGCGTTTCGTAACCCAAAAGTCATTACAGGAAATTCAACTAATCTAAAAGGAGTCTAATTGATATTAAGTTGATTGAATTTAATTACAACCAAATAATTTTAATAAGGGCAGCGGTCTAAGACTGACCACAGCTTGGACAGGAATACTTAAAAGAAGGCCATGAAATTGAGATGGCCGTTTATTTCTTATGCAGTTCCCAATGAAGGTCATGACTTGAGATGGTCATTTATTTATTAATTATTCATTCCTGATGATGTTCATGGAGTTTAGTACGGCCGAAAGCTCGAAAAGTTTATAGATTTTACACGGCTGGTAATCCAAGAAATCCTAATTAATCAAGTTTTATGTTTTACCAACTTTTCGTGTTTAAATGCTGATGTTCGCAGACACGTGCGCACGCACGAACAAACACCAATATTTTTTCCAAACATGTTCCTTTTTTATTCAGAGGACCTCAAAACACTTATTTACGGTAAATGTTTGGTATTGAATTAGGTGAAATACAAATACTTCCTATGATCACTGAAAGCACACATGTAGTAGGAAACTAAACATGTATTTTCATTTCAGAAGTGGTCTTAATGGATTTGATTAGAATAAATATATGAGTTTGAGAAATTAGGACAACGAATAAAATCAATTTGTCCCGTATACCTTACTGTAATAAAACTGACATCACCCCAAAAAAGTGTGTAACTATCCAGCATGAGAAACGGAATCTTATAACATTTAATTCTGGACAAATACCGATTGAAAAATTCAAATGTAATATCCGTGCATCCCACCTCCCAATTCGTTTGATTGCGGTTAGTCACACAAATCAACAATCACATGAAATTTTCAACTGCTGAATATTTTATATTCTTCCTCCATTAAACTCAAATAAAGTATTACTAAATGATATCCCTCCATGCAAATCTCTTATTATTCTAGACAAAAAAGACATCCAGGTTGCTCAAAACTGAGATTTCTTTCGAGTTTTGCTGATAGTTGGCTGAGATGATGTATCTATCAGATATTCAAACATTTCTAGTTAAAAATTATTATGATTATATATATATATATATATATATATATATATATATATATATATAATTATATATACATATATTTATGTTTATATTGTAACGGATTAATTGGTGGGGGCACGAACGGCAGTTCGAAGAGCCAAAAGAGAGGGTGGCCGGCAAAAGATGGTACAACTTGAAATGACGTCAGAGACAAAAGCCGGTTGCCTGTGGGTTTCTACTGCGCGGTGAGTGTGTGGTTGGAAGTCTACCGTGAGATGTGACCAGGTGTGGGTCAGCCATCAGCAAGGGGAAGTAGAACCCGGGCACCATTGCAAGTGGTTGGCACGGCGAATAGCCGTGGTGAATGCAGGACAGGCGCATAAACCCATTCCTGCTAGTTACATGTAATTCAACTTGGTGCATGTGGTTCCTTTGGGAAAGGAGCGGTATGGACTTCTGAGGTGATTGTGCCAGTTAAGGCTGGTAAGAGACGTCGCCTGTGTGGAAAGGAGGCTTCGATGAGTGGCTGTGAAACCAGAGGACACAGTTGTACACTGTCGACCAGGGCGTGGCTATTCCAGGCTGAAGGTTTTCCGTACATCCTATATCTTCGAGTGCC
>CM060964.1:193205916-193223416 GCA_030765045.1 Tenodera sinensis
TAATGTGCGATGCGATACACGTTGTAAACGAACATGCAGTGTAGGATACTTTTCACATTCTTGGGTTCCTTAAAACGAAACCAGTCATACTCAAATACCAAAAATTCCACTCACTACTTATTTCTCAACATTCATTTTGATCGCATATTTCCCTGGTAGGTCTTTCAGCATATTCTAAGCATTACAACTGAAAACCTCATTTTGCCGTTTTTATACGTTGGTTACTGTACAAGCAAATGAGAAGTGCCCACTGCGGTTGCAATGTAAGCGAACGTGGCCTGTCTAAAAGCTGCACTATAGCTCATGAGAGGCTTTCTCAGCATGGACGTCAATACAGAAAAGTTCTGTGTTCGCCTCTTGTCAATAGTCCTTGAATGTATTCCAATTATTTGTATCTGAATATATGTTATTGTAGGTCACGAGCATGCCTATAGTACCTACTCTGTTTTATTACGTAGGTAGATTACAAAATGCCTACGTGCAACTTTATTTGGACCTTTACTAAGATAAATATAACCTAGGGTAGATGGGTGGATTGGTATCTGGCTGGTTGAATGTGTACGTAGGTAGATGGGTGGTTATGACTTCATGACAACTTGAGGAGGGGAACTCAGCACCTCGTCCGAAAGGCGATCTTTTGTGCCTATGCTCCTGATGGGAGACCCCCAGGGAGGATGGATGAGGCGAATGGGTCAGAAGGGTAGCTGGAACATTGGCACGACAGAGCAGAGGGCAGGGTACCTACACTTTCCCAGTTAGAAGCACTTCGGCGGAGGCTGGCTCAGCCCGGTTCCTCTCCCACCACTTCGGGCTCGTACTCCCAAAGGGGATACGAGACTCGGAAATCGGCTTCCCTTCCCCCTCGTGCTTGTACCATAGGTGGGTGGTTAAGTGAGCACGTGGGTAATTGGGTAGTGAGGTGCTTAGTTTGGTCGTTCGACTCCCTAACTTTGCATTGATTTCTCTAAATTTAAAATGTAACGATTGGAATTCTGGAAGCTCATTTCAACCTCGTAGGTGCAATTTTCATACATCGTTTCAAGCTCATAGACACATAAATAGAAGAATAGCCAAAGCGCTGCTAAGAGCTCATCTATTTCAGCGAACCCTAATATTTAATTCCATGGTTGGTTTGAGTATAGTACAAAAAATCGTAGGTACGCAGGCACACATGTAAATTACAGGCCTTCGTATTGTAGCATAGGGCTAAAGAACGCATATAACATTTCAAAAATGTGCTGAAAATATTAGACATTTCAAATGAACAACGGGAAACGGCCAATAACAATGAAAAGTTACTCCACACAATGTGCCTATTTCCTATAATGAGTTCTAGTTTACCTGCTATGGTTTATCACTTACTGTATAAAATTCAACAATAATGGGAAGGACTTCAAATGCTATTCGGAGAAAATTGAATATAACATTTTGTCATGGCATTATCTCAAACATAAGAGACAACAGTCAAAGCTATTAGAGCCTTTTAAGGTCATATAATCTCATGATTTCTTTTCAACTAAAGAGTAACAATGGGGCAGGCAGAATTTCGTAAAATTTCTGTCTTGCATCCTTGGAAGGTACCTACTTAAATAAAGTTTATCATTTTCCAACTTTTTTATTTTAATTGTGCTGTAAAACACACACACACACACACACACACACACACACACACACACACACACACACACACACACAAACCCGCGCGACGTGTTTTTGAAACGGTTTCTTTTTCAGGCGTGTGGAACGCCAAAACGTGAATTTAGATATCCAGAAAATATTTTTTTTCGGGTAAATACAACACTTGTCCTCCCCTATAGATAAGCGGCAAAGAAAGTAAATTCAATACAAATGGCTCATATTTTTACTTTCGGTACCAGTGACAGAATAATTATATTCCACCCAAAAATTGCATATCGAGATTTCGCGGCAAATACGCATCTTGAATTCCCCTAGAAGAAAGAAAGAAAAAAACCGTGAGCATTACACCAAGTGAATTTTTTCATTCCAAAGTACACTTTACATGGAAAAAAGTAAGATTTTTCCCCGAGAATATTTTTAACTATTTTGATAAAATAATATCCCTTAAATAGATAGTAATATGATTAATGAAATGCAAGTTTTATATGGCCTATGAGTACCCGATGAAGTGCTTCTTATTTTGTTAAGCTTTATATAATTTATATTTATATATGCCAACAAGCTTACTGCTGGTGTTTCTAAACTCACAAGCCGTGTGTGGGCAATGTTTAAGAGGTTGCCAGAGATCTCTGATGTGAGATTCCCTTGTGGTTAACCGGGAAAAAGTACGAATCAGCTGGGGAATTTAGTTTCGTACTGGCAAGGTGGCTATGGTAGCTTAATGGTTAGAGCAGCCGCTCGATAAGCGGAAGATCCGTGGTTCAAATCCCGGCTATGGCATTGACATTTTCAGTTTCTGATTCAACCTCTTTTATATAATTTTATAAAATCTGGGAATCTTATAGTCTAGAAAATACATTTTAGGAAAAATATAGAGCTCGTTACGTACACTAGCGATGTCCAACTCTGTCTCTTTGGAGAAGTTTACGTAATTAGCCGCTACCACCGCACCTCCTCTTTAGTCGAAAGGTGTATCAGCTAGTGCCTGTGACATGTAGAATCCAGTATCTAATGAAGGACACAAACAGGTGATCCCATGACAGTTTCTAAGTTATGACTTCAATTTTCTGGGAATGTCCTTAAAAGATCCAGATTACTTTTGCATACATGATAAACAGTAAGAGAGACAAAATCTTACCAAATAAAAAATGTGGAGCTCGTTAAAGCAAACAATTTATGTCAAATACATTTTTTTTTTTTTTTTTTTTTTAAATCTGTTAGGCTTGCAAATGGAACGGGATTTCACAGGCATCGAATAGCTACCCAGTTGTTAAACCAGTTGACTATCGCTTAAAGCTCACCGTATTCGCACATTCCCCTTACACTTACAAGAAAATTAGCAATAAGGTAATTTCTGAAAATGCTTATGCCGATTACAATGAAGTAGACAGAGAAATAAGAATTTGCAAGATTAGTGTGTATAAGAGTGAGTATAGCTCTGCATATATTTGCAAACAGAGTTTCTCCAAATTGAAGTATACTATATAAAAGTCTGTATCGCAATGTGTTACGTTACGATCACTTGGTGTATCTTCTAAGGCTCTGTACTTCGACTTTGTCGCCAAATATTGATAGACTTCTTAAACGTAAGTAGTACCAAAGAAGTCACTAATGAACACATGTTTATCGTATAAGATTTGAAAGTGCTTTCGTAAATCAAACCAAACGTATAGGTAATCAACCCGCCACTGCAACACAATTGAGTGTTAAAAGAGTGGCACAGAACGTACAAAGTGGAAGGAGGTAAATCCAACCTCCTCTCTTTCGCAAACGTTGGACATCGCTGCAGTACACAGTACTGTGTATCAACTACTTTCCATTTGTTTGTCCCGAACTCATGTAAAGAGTGACTACCTTGATATGAACCATATTAGTGGTGAAGGTTAATCTCCATATTCCTGTCTTTAGATGACAACATACAACTATTTTGCTGCTATCAGCACGTAATTTTTCTGTACGTGTGTAACTTCTTAACGTCTTGATTTATTAACGACTTATCTTTCCTGTATTGTAGTACCAATTATGGTGCGGATAATTAACTAGCTTACGAGCCGGAAAGAGAACTGTTATTAATCATGTCGCTTCTGTCCATAAAGGACACTAGAAAGACACTTTGATATAAGCATAGGTGATCACATCAAAACAAGCTGTTTTAACAGTAAGAAGTATATGATACGTAGCTACACCAAGCAACATGGATACCTCTGGCTGTAGCAGACAGATCAATGTAAAATAAGTTGATTGTTACTGTATATTGCATATCTCTGTTTAAATTTTCCCTTCGTATATTTTGTAGTTTGGCTGTAAAATATTAACTTCTAACAAGGTTTGCTGGATAAAAGGCAAACTTCTGATATATACGTATGTTTCTTTTCCTTAGAAACCAGATGAAGAGAGCACTGAGATCTTTACTATACCAGGTGGTCCACTCCAGCTGGCATTCCTCTAAGTAGATAGCCCTTGGTGCGTTAAAAGAGTTGTAGGAATCACGGGGGTAAATCCAGTCAGTGGCGTGCGTGAACTTTGTTCTGCTTGTAAGAGAAGCGGGCGGGATGCCAGGCTAGTGTGTGTAGCGCGTGATAATAGACAAGAATAGTCGTCCAATATTTTCCATTTCACATACACCACTTTATTTACCAGGGAACAAAATCATTCCTGTATATGCTCCTATTGTCTAACATTACAGATTACAGATTGTAAATTTTCGTTACAAAATCCATGCAAACATGAGGTCCCATTTCTTCGTTTCTTATTAATGCTATTGTTGTATTTTATTATTATGTTTAGTTATAGTTAGTATATAATTGTATTATATTATTTATACTGTTTATATTGTTTATATTAACAATAATATTATTTTTATTATTTTATTATCATTAGTGTGTTTATCATCATTATTACGTTTATCACTATTACTATTGTTACTATTCTGATTATTATATTTATCATTATTATTATTATTATTATTATTATTATTATTATTATTATTATTAGTATTATTATTATGATTATTATTATTATAATTATAATTATAATTATAATTATTATTATTATTATTATTATTACTATTATTGTTGTTATTATTATTATTGTTATTGTTATTATTGTTATTGTTATTATTATTATTATTATTATTATTATTATTATTATTATTATTATTATTATTATTATTATTATTATTATTATTATTAATCTTATTTTTATTGTTATTATTGTTATTGTTATTGTTATTGTTACTGTTACCATTAATATTACTATTACTATTACCATTATTATTATTATTATTATTATTATTATTATTATTATTATTATTATTATTATTATTATTATTATTATTATTATTATTATTATTATTATTATTATTATTATTATTATTATTATTATTATTATTATTATTATTATTATTATTATTATTATTATTATTATTATTATTATTATTATTACTATTATTGCACGTGCAGTGGGAATAGGGGAATACAGTAGGCTTGAGCAATACTCAAATCTTAAAAGCTGGTCGATATGTGGGGCTTCTGAATTCGATTCCCTTTGCGTGACCAGATGGGGAAAACAAAACAGGACTAACCCCTTCCCTTTATGAAGACTATGAGTATTGGAAAATCCAAAGCAATAACAAGGAATATCTCATAAATGGTTATCTTCATAAGAATGTATTCGATATACTAAATTGTGTGCTTTAAGGATATCTAGAGTTTAACGCAGTAAGATTTTGTCTGTCTCTTACGGCAAAACAGTTATACAAAACTCATTCAGAATGAAGAGAACTTCAGAGGATACATTTTATTTGTCATTAAAATATAATTAACATACGGTAGTTTAAACAAACTCATTTGAGACACTTTAGAAAAATCAAAATTTTCAAAAAAGTTCCCATATAAACGAAGGTTACCTAATATGGGACGGGAGTATTTTTTTTAAAATGTTCGTGTTTTATCTTTGAAAGACGCTGACCTTAAATAACAAGGTTGGTATTTAACCGGCTTTTCGTTTTTACTTTCTCTACTAGTAAGTAGAAGTATTGTACTCCACCCAAAAATTCGATGTCGAGATTTCACCAGAAATATATGTTTTGAAGCCCCCTGAGCCCAAAAGGCATTTTTAGAAAAAGGTCCTTGTGTGTGTCTGTGAGAGGACAGCATAACTCAAAAACGAAAAGTCAGTTGAAAGCCAAAGTCGGTATTTAAGTTTAACATCTTTCAAGCATATGACACGAAGATATTCCACCCTAAACTACCCTTTACATGGAAAATTTTTCGAAAATGTTGATTTTCTTGAAAGTGGCTCAAAAGATTTTGATTAAAATGACCTATATATACCTAAGATATTTTAAAGACAAATGAGATGTATATTTTGAATTTTCTGGCTATAGTCTATATAGCCTATGTAGTCTTGTTTACTCTGTATGACTTTTGCGTAACTCGTAAACCGTAAGAGATGGACAAAATCTTACTGTACAAAAATGTAGATCTCGCTAAAATACACAGTTTATGTCCAAAGAAATTTATTGTAGAGTGAACCATTTTGAAGATATTCCTTGTTATTTGTGAATGTTTTGGAGAACATACTTCTGTGAAATATAACATCGCTATTCATTTTTTATATGTTAACCGTGAAAAGAGAACGGAATTTGAAAGCTTTAAAAGATTTGACTATCGCTCAAAGCCTACTGTATTCCCATATTCCCTTTGCACCTACAAGGAAATAAGTAATATGATAATTTCTGGAAATATTTATCTGTATTAATATGAAGAAGATATAGGAATAAGAGTTTGTAAGAATGGTTAGTACAAGAGTAGAGAAAGTCATGTGAGTGTAACACATCAGATTTTTTAGTTATGCTGTTCACAGACAGAAAGATAGACTGACAGACAGACAGACAGACAGACAGACAGACAAGACAGACGGACGGACGGACGGACGGACGGATCGAAAGACAGACAGACATACAGACAGACATACAGACAGACATACATACAGACAGACAGACATACAGACAGACATACAGACAGACATACAGACAGACGGACGGAGATATACACCCACACAGGGATCGTTTTCTAAAGATACCTTTCTTGATTCAGGGAGTCTCAAAATATATATTTTCGTTGAAATCTCGATATCGTATTTTTGGAGAAATACAGTACATTCTCTACTTACTGTAAGTACTTGTGTAGTAGAAAAATGTAAAAGCATGTTACTTGGGTTGCTTCTTGTCTTCATTGCAAAGGAACAACTGGCCACTGGAAATACAGCGGCCTATAAGAAAACGCAGTCATCTGCATCAGGTATCAGGTGATGTATCAGGTGATGGGGAGGGAAGGTGCATCAACTTTTTGAATTTAGGACTTTTATTTCAAGTGATCCGGAACTTAAACTGTTTGTCTTAGCGGAGTTTCTTTACAGTCTGTACACATTGAAGTACTACATATAATATAACGTGGTCGGCCACATGAGAAACAGACAACAAATATATTAACTCTGTATAACTTTAAAAAGCTCATGTGTTGTAGTAACACTATTTCGTCCACTGGCTATTCTACACAATATTCTTACAAAAGCTTAATTTTCTGTCTGCTTCTTGTAAATCCAAATAAACTGGGATACATATTCACACATTTCGTTGTAGGTGTTAAGAGGAAAAGAGATAAAGGTAACAATGAAGGTTTATATTTGTGTGTGTGTGTGTGTGTGTGTGTGTGTGTGTGTGTGTGTGTGTGTGTGTGTGTGTGTGTGTGTGTGTGTGTGTGTGTGTGTGTGTGTGTGTGTGTGTGTGTGTTAGTTTTTGTTTCATAGCTGTACCTGGCAGTACTAGCGTGAATGATATGCATGTTTTAGTTTTCTTTGTGCCTCTACAAACAGACACACACTTCACCTTGAAACAGGCAACTCAAAAGTATGGTATCACTTCACCATCGTTCGCAGTCATAAGATTGTAATGCACTGACGAAGCTTACTTGAGACACAACTTCCTGACTTACACCTTAACTAAAATTATATGTGTATTAAACATCAATATGATTTGCACATTTTGAAGCAAATAGCGGAATGTAGCCGTCCTTGACGAGCCGACTATTCAATATTTCCCATCCACCTTCAAGTAACAGGTTATTTTCATCAGTCTCTGATGTGAATGGTAAAAAACATCACATTCTCATGTAGGTACTCGTCCAATCACTAATGCACTTTTTCGCGTTTTGTAGCTCAGAATACGATCTCTCTTAAAGATTGATAGCTCATTATGATAAATGATTTGACAAGATTAAATTTTACATTGCGTATCATCTACTGAACCAAGAAATGCAGGAAAGGTTACCTTTTTTAGAAATCATTGTTAATTCGCAGGCATTTCTATACCGAAGGAATTAAACCAGACCTAACCGGAATTTGTGCATATGTTGTCTAAAATTTAGGTGCTCCTCGTTCTTCGAACTCTGTTTTTAGTAACAGTGAAACTTTAAGATGCAAAACCTGAAACAAAAAAATTCTTTAAAAGTGTACTATCTTCTCCAAAGCTGCAACACAGATCTTGGTTGCTTCATCGGCTACCTTTATTATGCCCTACTTCCATTTATTATCAATTGTATGTATTTTCTTTTCCTATTCTCAGGACCTTTTTAACATTAGCCGTCTCAAAATAAGGTAAAACAAAAGCGTTGCTTATTAGTCTTCAAAGGTTGTTAAAGACGCAATAATAATGAATGTAGAATAAATTCAGAAACAGCTACTAGCAAATAGGAAAGATTTTAGCTGAGCCACCGCTAAATAGGGCACTTTTAGCGGATTTGAACTCTTTGGAGGACATTGTAGCCTTTTTAGCGGATTTTGCTATCTTTTGGAGGACATTCATA
Source organism: Tenodera sinensis (assembly GCA_030765045.1). Lineage (NCBI taxonomy): Eukaryota > Metazoa > Arthropoda > Insecta > Mantodea > Mantidae > Tenodera > Tenodera sinensis. The sequence continues at coordinate 193,214,421 of CM060964.1, forward strand.
GTCCTTTATAGGATTTTACAATCTTTTAGCGGGCTTTACAACCAATTCCTCTAGACTCTAGACTTTGTGCTGTTTTCACAGTCTCATTGGCTTCTGTTGTAGTTACAGTTCATTCCACTTTCGTTACATCGCGCACCTGGTTTAGGTTGTACACATCGCCTCGAAACTTGGAGTTAGTAGGAGTTTCCTCCAACATGGAAAGAAGACGCCAGAAGAAGCAGTCTCCGGCTATCGATGAAGCGATCAGATGATGTGAGAAACTGAGTCAGCGACCGTCAATACCGCAGCGGCTGAAGCTCACTGCTTCGCAGCTGGAAGGGCCTACACCGGTCTCAACCGAAACCCCAATGCCATCCACCGCAGTCTTTCCTGCTGATGTAGGAACCCGCACCTTGTTGAACACAGCTACCAACGGAGATGCTCCTAGACTACGTAAAACAACGCTGGCCTTCAGTCATGAAGGTAACCAGGATCCACCCTCGGAAAGGTCCAGCTCCTCTCGTGTGGCTTGTCGCACTATGACGCCGCTCTTAGATCTTAGACCAGCTCTTGAGAATAGAGCCCAGTCAGGCATCCTGAACGCCGCCCTGCCACCACTGCTGCCTTTACGGGCACACCGCGGATAGGTGTACCTCGCCGTCGAGGTGCTACTACTGTGGTGCACCGTACAAGACATCTACCTGCCAACAGCACGACCTGCTGGGGGTACGTCCACTTCACCGGGCAAGCTTGTTGCCCTATGCGTCCATGCCGTCACGACACACCGTTGCAACCGATGGCCACGGTCGACACGTGCCAGCAACAGGCTCGTCTACCGCCGGTTAGCGTAAACCCAACTACAACCCAGGATGCGACGACAACTGCCGGTGCCGCCCATAGCACACCTGAGCCTGTGATTCTGCTGGAGCTGGAGGAGGCACAGGCCGAGTTAGTCAACCTATCCACCGAGATTACTGCGTTCGAGGAGGCAGTGAGTCAACTCAGGCTTGCTATCCACCACACAAAGTTCAAGGCATTTCCAACAATGCTGGACTTCGAACGCCTTCAGACGACGCTGGACCTACTACAACCTATATAGGCTCACCCCTCTCGGGGGTGCACTTCTGAAACTCCGGCGGCTTACTATAGGAGTTTTCACGTTATGAAGGCACAGTGGCTCTTATGGAGAATCAGCGCGGCGTTACCACGTATGTTGCGCCAATGTGATTACCGCGTTTGCTCACAACCAGGTTTATTATTATTATTATTATTATTATTATTATTATTATTATTATTATTATTATTATTATTATTATTATTATTATTATTATTGTTGTTGTTGTTGTTGTTATTATACATTATAATAAACCCTTACCCTTTTTACATTCTTTTCTTAATATAAAAAATGTAGGCCTACTTACACCAGTCGCCTTATGAAGCTCACTAACAATAAACGAGTCACTGTGTCCGGGGTTCTCTTTCTTTAAATAATCATACACCCTAAGAATTGTTTCTCACTCGCTACTTTTAATAATTTCGCCTTTTCTTCTGCGATCCATTCCGCACTGATCACTTAACTGCAATGCACACGATTACCAGAGAACTTGTAAAACTCGCTCACACCTCAAATTCCCGAAACCTATTGAAAACCTCCACTGAAGTACAATCCCTTATCGGACCTTCAACTGCCACACATCTGGTTTCCATCATCTACAAGACAGGAGAACCGGGTGTTGTTGGCCGTGTGCTTGGCGCGCTAAAAACATTTGCCTTTAAATGGTGATTTATGGATGGCTTGTTACTGGAGATGTTCTATATTTATATAAAAAATAATTTCGTTATTTCCTTGACAACTTTGTTGCTGGAAGCTTTTATGTGGATTTACAGAACGAGAATTAGCCAGCGACGACATTTTCCACTGTATAAACAAAGAATCTTTACACTTTGTTTTAAAGTTTGTTTTTTTTAAAATATGTTTAGACATATTGATATAATCAAAATACTAACGTGGCCTATAAAAGCAAGGAAATAATCCAGGTTTTTTTCATTGCAATTATTTCGGTTTAAAGCCATGTTTAAACTGTGGAGCGAGAAAGATGTTAAAAAATCTGCTTTCAACAAAATTTTACATTTTAGTATTTAAAAAAATGTAGAATTGCATAAAAGGTTTATCGTGCATACGATATAGCTGGGACGATGGAAGTTTCAATAACCCCGCATCCGACTCCTCTCAAATGTTCACCTTAGATTCCTAAGGGTGTAATCAGGGCTTCGGTCATGATTGCGTCCTAGCACACTTCAATCACCTGGCTTTGGTCCCTGTGGCCAGCCAATATACCAGTACCACCAATCCGCAGGTGCAATACCGGTACTGCTTCATTTTCACCCTGGATTACTTCTTTCGTTTCTACCTCTATACCCTTTGTTTCCGGTGGAGGTCTTTTGGTCGTGTAGTGCCACACCAGCAAAGCCGACACTTCCCACTGTGCCCTTCCAACACAGTGGAAGTCCATAAATTGATTTTTCCTCCAACCGAAAAAAAAAAAAAAAAAATAAAAAATAAAAAAATAAAAATAAATAAAAGAAAAAATATTTTCGTTACCTTTAATCTACACTTTCATAGTTTCACCTAGCCTACCCTAACCTAACCCAAACTAATCTAACATCTAGAATACAGCTTGCAAGTTTGTTTTCGGAATCATGTAGAACTAGCCTAACCTAGGCCCATTTCTTCTTCTACTCGATAATTCTATCATGCAGCAAGTTTAGGTCTTTTTGAATAGTGATCTAAGCTTGAACATTTCTCGATGAAGTTTCTCAGCGATTACAGTTCCTTTGCAGGGTGTTTTGAGGTATTAGTTCAGGTATTTAAGGCTTTTCTTACATTTCATGAGTCTTTAATGTTATACAGAGGAACACAATTTCAGAGTATTTTTGAGCATTGCTAGTAAGCATTATCATGTAAAAGATATTTATGTATACTACTCATTGTTAGTGCAAAAGTGACACATGGAAGAGGGACTAATGCTTACTAGCGATGTATAACGCAAGTGGCTCATGTGAAGCATCATTTTCTTTTATTGCTCTTATCACTTAAACCAAAAAATATATCAAGATGTAACAAATGGTAATTAACTTGCAATAATATGGCGCAACATTCAAGTTATACCTGAAGTCTAAGGGAATTTCGGGGATCGATTCTGCTCATAGCAATGTCTTGTCCTTTTAATATGTTCCAGACTGGTAGTGATATAGGCTTCAAATAAATTTTATGGGATTGATATCCTGACATGAACTGATGTGAGTGTATGCTCGTAAACCCTGAGCCACTAGTTCAACTCCCAGAGGATTGATTCTAATATCTTCCAAAGTAATAGCGATAAAGAGCCCGAATAAGTTTCATCTAAGAGATATCATTACATAGATATAATTTGGTCATCATCATCTGCCTTCATGGATTTCGGCCTTTGACCTGTTTCCACATCAAGAAATGGAATCTCTCCATCTGGTGAGTGGACGTCCCACTCTTCTTCTACCTTTTGGTTCGTATTTGTTCGGTCTCGGAATGTCGGTTCTATTGTGATTCTAACAACTAGTTTCAGAGAACTGAGCTAAGCATAAATACGTGTTATTGTTGTAAGGCAAAGAGATGTAAAATAATTTTATTAAAAAATATTGCTTGGGTCAATTATAAAAGCTTACGTGTCGTATAACTCCCAGAAAAGGTCTTAACTGTGATGAAAACAAAATCGTCAGCGACATTTTTTAGAAAATAAAAATGTTCGAAAAATCTTCCATTTAAAAGACAGTTTGAGGTTGGGGGGCTTTCTTCAAAATATTTGTGTCGCATTTTTGTAAATGGAATAACGTTATGATCTTAAAATGTATTCAAATGACTTAAAATAACGAGTTAAAATCACCTTCATTTGTCGATCTCCTTGCACATATCACTTATACTTCATCACTGAATTACAAACATCTATTGTGAGTTTTTAAATTTGAACGACTGTCTATTGCCAACTATTACAGACTCAAACATAGAGGAGCTTCTTTCAGCATCAATAGAAGATACTGGGACATTCTTAAAGTAAAGAGCGTGCAACTGATTTCAACAATTCCATTTGATTTTCAATTTCACGGAAATACTTTATCTACTTTGGGCTTGATGAAATACAATTATCAACTCAAACACTAGCTTCTGCTGCGTGAAGACTGCATTGTAACAGCAGGCGTGCTGCAGCCCTCAAAAGTGGCAGGTATATTCAACCCATAGTCCTTTAGAGGACAAATCTATCTTACAATAGTTGTGAATCATTTATTTGGACAGGTTAACAAATGGCACCACATGTAATAGATTTCCAAGACTTTTTAGATTTGGAAGTTCTGAAATTTAAATCATCTATTAGATAAAAATAAACTGTATAGAAATTACCCTTAAAAGTGGTTTAATTTCACGGTGGTGGCGGTGGTGGTGATGCCGGTGGTGGCGGTGGTGGTGGCAGTGGTGGTGGTGGTGGCGGTGGTGGTGGTGGCAGTGGTAGTGGTGGTGGTAGCGGTGGTGGTGGTGGTGGCGGTGACGGTGGTGGTGTGGTGGTGGCGGTGGTGACGATGGTGGTGATGGTGGTGGTGGTGGCGGTGGTGGTGTGGTGGTGGTGGCGGTGGTGACAGTGGTGGTGGTGGTGGTGGCGGTGGTGACGGTGGTGACGGTGGTGACGGTGGTGACGGTGGTGGTGGTGTGGTGGTGGTGGCGGTGGTGACGTTGGTGACGGTGGTGGCGGTGGTGGTGTGGTGGTGGTGGCGGTGGTGGTGATGGTGGTGATGGTGGTGGTGGTGGCGGTGGTGGTGGTGACGGTGGTGGTGGTGGTGATGGTGGCGGCGGTGGTGGTGGTGGCGGTGGTGGTGGTGGCGGTGGTGGTGGTGGAGGTGGCGGTGGTGGTGGTGGCGGTGGTGGTGGTGATGGCGGTGGTGGTGATGGTGGTGGTGGTGGCGGTGGTGGTGGTGGCGGTGGTGGCGGTGGTGGTGGTGATGGCGGTGGTGGTGGTGGTGATGGTGGTGGTGGTGGTGGTGGCGGTGGTGGTGGCGGCGGTGGTGGTGGTGGCGGTAGTTGTGGTGATGGCGGTGGTTCGGTCTGTGACATCAATATGACCTGTATTAAGTTTTGATCTTCACTGTGGTTTTGTGCCTCGAGTTGGATGAAGTAACTCTTAACTCTTCATAGTAAAATGACCTATCAATAGCGTTTAGAAATGGTCGGGGCAAAGAGGTATTAATCCGAAGAAACAAGTATCTGTACTTCATCGCTGGTAAGTACTTTAAGATAGTTTGAAAAAGTTTCCATATGCAGTCCATATGGAATAATACTCTTTAATTAATAAACTAGTTCTTGTTACAATAATCATAGTGCTTATGATAATAACCAAATATGTCTACTCCTCATAGCGCATTATATAAATTGATAAAAAAACATCTTTCTTATAGACTATCACGGATTTCTGCGAGCAGCTATAGCTGTACTAAATGTTGAAAGAGGTCTATGAAGAACTATCACAAAAAGCGGCGCGAACTAATATGTTCTCAAATTTTTGAAGGTAAGAATTCCGGCGACGTTTACCCTATTGAGCATCGGAGAGATGTACTATCTTTCACAAAAGTAAATACCCAACTTCAGTGAGACATGCGCGAAGGGTCACCTAATTCTCGGGTGTACTTCCATAGATCGTATGAGAATTAAATTAGTCAGAAGCTTGCCTTAGTGTTCAGAGGACATAGCAGACATTTCACCTCGTAGCTCACCTCGAAGTTTTCAAAAGCAATATTCCAGCAACCTTCTACATTAACGGAAAAACATTCCACAATTAACTTCAGTGTACCTGCAGAAAATATATTGTTATTGCGCTTTGATTAAATAATGGACTAGAAGTAACAACGATGCCAAAGTTGGGTGTTTTGCTTACCAACGTAAGCTTAATCATACACACAAAATTTGTGTATACGGTAGTAGCCGAACCCGTTCAGGTGTCTTCCAGCTGGCCTAGAGTGATTCCCTGAACATGGATCGAATCCCGCGAGACGCATCTTTTTTGTTCCCTACCTTTCTGTCTTAACAGAAACATAATTAATTATATAATCTGTGCCTAATATACTATTATACAATATTATCACATTGCTGTAATACATCTGAAATTTTAGAACTGAAAGTTTGGAAGGTATTCATTACTATTGTTGTAGATAAAACTGGGAATACGCGTACTTCAACTCTCAATCACTCTTCCAGAAATTAATATCTAATATGTTCTCTTAAATACTCGCATTCATAGGCGTCTGTCTATAAATAACTTCATAAAAGTGTATTTGATATAAATTGTAATTTTTAACGACATCTACATTTTTGTGTGACAAGATTTTTGTCTATCTCTTACAGTTTACCAGTTATGCCAGTCATTCAGAATGAAGACTTCTGAGAACATTCCCACAAAATTCAAGATAACGTAGATACACTTCATTTGTCATGAAAGTGCCTTATATACGGTGTTTTAATCAGAATCGTTGGATTAATAATTGATAAAAACATTTTCGAAAAATGTTCATGGAAATGGTAGTCCCGGGTGGGTTGGGGGGGGGGGGGGGATTTTCTCGAAAACCTTCGTGTCGCATCCTTGGAAGATGGCGAACATAAATATCAGGTTGGGTATGTAACCGACTTCGTGTTTGAGTTGAGCTGTTCACAGATACACAATCTCCAACACACACAGACCGTTCTCCAAAATGTTTTTATACTCAATGAATATAAAAACGTGTATGGATTTTTACTTCCGAAGAAATACATCGCCCTCTATCTGGTTTGAACCCACGATCTCTGGATAGAGGTAGTATTGTATTACACCAAAAATACGGTTATTTCACCGAAAATATATGATTTGAGACTCCCTGAATCAAAAATGGTCTGTCTGTCTCTTTGGCCACCTGTCTGTGTCTGGCCGTGTGTGTGTGTGTGTGTGTTTTTTTTTTTTTTTTTTTTTTTTTTAATGCATGCCCCATTCCATATGAATACTACATGCTTGAATTTATTTATTTACATACAATTTACATTTTATATACATGTACATGTTGGTGATGTTCTATTTGAACATTTACAAAATCATAAATCTGGTACTTATCATATAGTGAAAGGCAAATATTATTATACTTGTAACAGCAGTAGAGTATTGAACTGTGTTTGGACAATGATACTGATTGCAATTTTGGTAATGAGTAGAAATTATATATATTTGAACTTAAGTCATTCTATTTCTGTGAATTGTATAGCATTAATGAAGTTAACGAAAGGTTGTATGAAATTGTTTCCAAGTTCTTCTTTGTTTATGGGCCAAGTAGCACCTTTACTTTGTATCTTCCTAATCATTGCGTTTCTCTGGTTGTTTAGTATTTTGCATCGAAATATAATGTGGTTTACTGTTTGGTCCTCTTCTTCACATTTGCACATTGGGTTATCTAAAAATCCAAACCTGTGACGATATGATCTTAGTTTTCCATGTCCTGTTATCATTGCTGTGAACTCCGGAGATATTGGTAACCGTTGCTTCAATCTTCTTCTCACGGATGGGAAATATTCTTTGGTTACTGCTCCTTTCCTTGATGCTGTCCATTGTTGTTGCCATTCTTCGAGTGCAGTTTCTTTCTCTCTAGTTACTATTGCTTCTTTTGATACTTTGTCATATATTATTTCAGTGTCTTCCGCGGCAGCTTGTTTTGCTAGTCTGTCCACAAGTTCATTTCCGTGTATTCCCGCATGTCCTTTCACCCAGCCGAAATGTAGTGTCCACTTTGATTTTGAAAGTTCAAGGATTTTGGTTTTGATTGCTTCTATCAGCTGGTTATGTTTCATGTTGTTCCTGAGCAGATCTAGAGTTATCTTACTGTCTGTGAATAATGCAGCTCGTTTTTCATAGCATTCTCCATATCCAAGCTCATCTAGTTTTTTAAGTGTTTTTAATATTGCCAGTTGTTCAGCCTGGTTATTCGTGCATCGTGGATGCAACTTGAACTTTAATTTGTATGCCAGGTTGCCATGGATGAAGATGATCCCTGCTGCCCCAACTTTATCACCAGTTTTGCTACCATCGGTGTACATTTCAACTGCATATTCATTGTTGTTATCTACCTCATCTATTATTGGTATTTCCGCAGGGTGTCTCCAATACCTGACTTCCAGCGGTGCGTCATATTCTTGATTGTTGACTTTTGTTGCCAGGTAGGTTCTTACATATTGTTCTATGGTTATTTGTAGGGGTGGAACGCCTGCTACTACGCATGATGCCTCGTATGAGAGAGTTCGGTAGGCTTTAGCAGTTTTTATATTAATCAATCTTTGTATCCTTTTATATTTTGTTAGATTTTTTATTTTTCTTAAAGCGTCTATCCACACTGGTGAGCCATATGTCATTATTGGGACTATAGCTCCTTCGTATATTGTTTTTAGTGCTTTGTGTCCTAATCCCCATTGTAGTTTAGCTGTCCGTGATAACATGTGGATGAGTGTGATTGATTTTCCTGCAGTGTAGTCTATGTGTGCATTGAAGTTAAACTTACTGTCAAACCATATGCCCAAGTATTTCATTTCTTCAGTTTGGTTAAGCTTCTTGTTGTTTACGTAGATATTGACGTCCCAATTGTCCGTTCGCTTTCTTGATATGACTAGAGTCTTCGACTTCTTTTCGTTAAATTCTATTTTGTTGTCAGTGGCCCAGTTCTGAATTTTAATTAAATCCTGATTCGCTATGTTTTCTGCTTCTACTTTGCTTGAGCCTCTTGTTAATATGACAAGGTCATCTGCGAATGCCATGGCTTTAGTTTTCCTATTGAAATCAGTATTCAATAGGGAATTATACATTATGTTCCAAAAGCCTGGGCCACAGCAGGATCCTTGTGGACAGCCCTTCTGAACTTCTTTTTCCATTGTGTAATTGTTTATTGTGATTTTTGCTTTCCTGTGGTTGAAGAAATCTAATGCTAAGTTG
>CM060964.1:193228416-193233416 GCA_030765045.1 Tenodera sinensis
GAGATGTTCTGCACCTAATTTGTAGTTTCCTTTCATTCTTTTTTATCTTTTGCCCATGCAATGAGAAGAGAATTTCAAAACCATCACATAGCGATCATCTGTGTATCTTAAAGCATTTGACTAATACTTAAAACCCACTGTAATCCCATAATGCACTTCCACCTACATGAAAATTAGCAGTAAGATAATTTCTGCAAAAGTTTATCTCGCCCAACGTGAAGGAGATAAAGGAATAAAAGTTTTTAAGAGAGTTGGTACAAGAGTAGAGGCATATGAGCGCAATATACGTATCAGACTTTTGTTTAGACGTCTTACTCGAGGGTACGTCTCATACATTCATTTCACTACAGTTTGTTTAATATGTTACAGAAAATAATTTCACGTTTAGAACTACTTCAAATTTGCATTCGAAAGTATTCAAAAACTCAGACTGCCTCTATGGTCTAGTGGTTAGCGTGCTAGCTTCCAAACCAAGAAATCCCGCGTTCGATTCCCGGCTGGAGGGTGGAAAGTTTTCTTTAGCTAGTATTATTTCCCACTCTCCCTAGAGTTCTAGAGTCTGGAAGTGTGAATGTGTGTGAATATTAAGTCACACCATAGATTAATTCCAGCAGTAGACGGGTTAACATCATTGCCATAAGCAATTTGTTCCAAAGGTAGAGCCGCTGATATGACTTAGGTGTTAAAGGCGGCATATATATGGAGGGAAATATGTTAGAAAAGCTCCAATCCTTGGAGCATTATTTGTACTGCTAGATTGTAAAGTAATTTCTTGCATTCTTTTCTTGAAACAAGAAGTTTCTTGTATACGTATGGCTATAGCGCTTGAACTGGATATCTAGTCTCTGCCTGCGTGTCCGTCCTATCCAAATGAGCAAGCGAACATCTTGTCTGCGCACCATACAGCAATTAGATAATTACCGCTACACTAAATGGAGTTTTAAGGAAACAAACGCTCAATTTATAAGAAGCGTTGGAAATAGGTTACTTACGTTTTAGCTTTTACTGACGCTCTAGAGAAAGCAGCTTTACTGTCGGTTTTGAAAGCATGGCGACATGTTATTCGTATGTTGCACAGGGAAAGCTACAGAAGAACAGAGGATGGGAGAAACAAGGTGAAGATGAAACAATTTGAGAATAGAGAAGTGGCAAGATAGTGATAGTGAGTGTGAGAATCGTTAAAAATGGAGATTTAGTTTCACCGAGCTAAGTCATCATTTTGATTGTCAAAGTTCAACTTTTGACGAGTCTTTTTTTCACACTTAAATAACTAACATAGTATCGCGATCGGCGACGCGGTTTCTATCAAATGGGGCATAAAATCTCATTCATTTTTTAAAAATATAGTACCTACTACACATAAAATATAAACACCTCTTATCTGTTATATACGTTATATTGGGCAAACATAACCAGTTTGATTCTCTTGCTCGATGATGGAAGATATTCGTACTCATTCACGCAAATGTGCATGATTAGAACACTAGCTAGCAAGCACGAGTGGCAAAGGTACGAGACGAAACGTTGTGCTAAAATGATCAATATCTCCTAGTAGCATGTAACATTGTAGTGAACATAATTCTCTGTGTAACGGTCATACTACGCCCCATTTACAGAGAGGTCACAAAGTGGGCATGAACACTCTATGGCATTACGATCGATTGGTATGGTGATGCAAGTGACAATTAAGCAGTCCAACATATCCTAATCGTATAAGAACTTTATTTTCATAGCACGGCGGAATTCCGCGAAATGTGACATATTTTGTGAATATAATGAAATCCATAATTAAAATTAAGATTTACTCACCATTAATATAACAAAGTTTACATGACTTCACTAGATTACATTAATTAATACAAAATTACACTTATATCCATTTAACTGCAATAATTATCAATAGTCAGCTGCCCCTTATCCTCGAGTTTTATGCAATCCGCATTTTATACTCCAACTTGAAAACATCGACCCCATTACCAGGTTCTACCCGCGTATTTAACATGGGTGTTTAACGATGAAATTAGTGCTAATATAGATGTTATCACATCGGCTTTTAATATATTCGTAATTAGACAGCTGACGTTTGCACTTCTGCAAATGTTCACTGGAACCAGCAAGTATTACATCGTAAACGGAATGTTTATCTCACACGTTACTAGGTAACTCAGTTGGAACGAGCAAGACTCCGAAGTAATCTGTCTGCTGTGAAGGTGGTTCGAATCACCTGCATATACTGACTTTTTGCCGTGCAATCCTCACAATTTACAAATTATTATTCTGAAAACAGTTATTATATTTATTTTTATTGCTTTATTTACGTTTTCTGGCATTGTTTGATGTTTCTTTATTGATGAACTACAATTAGATAGCTGTTTAAGCATACCTATAGGTAGGTGCAATTGAAATAAGGATCATTTATACACAGGGTTGAACAGATCTACAAGCCACTGTAATACGCTGAGGAAGGGTTTCTGGATTGTCCAGCTCCTCTGCATAAATGCGTTCTTTTAAATAACCCCCGAGAAAGAGGTCAAGGGGTGTCAGATCAGGTGATGTGGCAGGCCAGAGGACTGGTCCTTGTCTTCCTATCCAATGACCAGGATGTGCAGCATTCAAATGATTGCAGACGATCCTCAACCGATACGGAGGAGTGCCATCGTGTTGAAACCACATCGTCATTCGCTCCTGCAGTGGCACATTCTCTAATAATAAGGGGTGAGCCACGGAGGAATTCCAGGTAGCGTGCTCCTGTTACATTCCCCTCGAAGAATAATGGTTCAACAAGGTGGTCTCCCAAGATTACACATCAGACATTTACACCCCACTGCTCTTAGAATGTTGCCTCCCTTACCCAATGAGGATTATCAACACTCCAATAGCGCATATTGTGACGATTTCCAGTTCCATTGTTGTGGAATCTTGATTCGTCAGAAAACAATGTCCTGGATGCGAATCCCACATCACTTGCTACTCGCTCCAGCAACCATTCACAAAAGATCACTCGAGCTTCGAAATCTCTCCCGTGAAGTGCTAGGTGTAGGTGCAAACCATAAGAATAGAACTTATTAGTGTTCAATATTCGCACTACAGAAGACTGCCTGATGTTTAGCTCCTGAGCATCTGCCCGTTTACTAGTATGCGGATTGTTCTGGGTGGCATTCAAAACTGCTTCTGCATAAACACCCGATGTTGCTGGTGCGTGTCTATGAGGAGGCATTCTTGCAAGTGATGCTGTTACACGCAGACGCCTTTCAACATTCCGGAAGCTGTTTGCTGTTGGTTGTCGCCTATTCGGATATCTCTCCCGAGATATTTTCTCCGGTGTATTTGTTCTTGCTTCTCCGTAGATCAAAAGCATATCTACGTACTCGTCTGTCGAATACATAATGAAAGACTGGTACAAAATATTGTGTGACAGCATACGTGTGGAGAACGCAGGGGTTGGCATTCACAACACAATACATCATGCCAGTCCAATGACGCAGATGTCATTACACCTGTTGAATTACAAAATGCAGACAACCAAAAACGATTTAAATTATAATGTCCTAAATGCTCAGGGACTTTATAATTAGATTATTGTGAATTCGGTTTCTAAGTTTTGATGAACATAAAAAAAAAAATATTTATACTACAGAGGCTCGAACCTACGACATCGGGGCTTAGCGCAAAGGACCCGTCACGATTCTATTGAGCTATTTCGAGACCTAACTGAGTGCGCCTACCGCGTTCAATAGTAGGACTGGCGTGCCTGGCATTGCCACCTCGCGAGTTTTCGGGCTCGATTTAGCCTTTTAAGACAGATTTAATCATTTGCTGGGCATTTTAATATTATCAAAGTTCTAAGGCTTTCACGGCCGGTGTCAATACTAGATGCAATAATATTAACCGGGCTTGTGGGCCGTGGTCTATTGGGTTCCCAATAGACCACGGCCCACAAGCCCGGTTAATATTATTGCATCTAGTATTTTAATATTATTACTTAAATGGCAAAAGATGTTATGCATATTAATTGAGATGCACGAGGCGTAGTTCACGCAAAAGTGTAAATAAACTGTTATTTAATAATATGTCCGTTTTGACTGTACGGGTCCATGATGGATGAGGCGTGTCTCTAAATTTTTCGTAATATTTGGCAGCCAAACCCTGCTCTAAGTACAAGAATCCACCATTTTCTTTTTAGCTGACGTTGTTAGTGTACCCATATGATAGGTCCAATTTTTCCGAGGCGTTTACTGAATTACGTTGCTATGTATACTGTATTAAAAAGTTTGTAAAATCGGCTGGAAACCGAAATTCGCTCTCAGTAAACGAGCCATATGTTTTTGAGGTGTACTGTAGCGAGAAGTACGTTCTGTTCCTTAAACTGCTGCCTCTCTTTAAGAACGTTTAGCAATACGTTTTAGTAAGCGCAAAACTGGACTAAGGCGCACATACCGTTAGTAGGGTGGCCTACCTTCCAAAAAAATAAGGTGCGGCTGACTCACCTGGTGTGTTTGTGTGTATATATATAATAAATTTAATTAGCTATTAAATTGAGTTCAGAAACTCATATATGCTACAATAAGTGTCTCTCTGTAGCGTCATCCTTCAAATCTCTTTAGAAAAAATACATGAACTGTGCATTTAAAATTACTGGCAATTTATTAAACGGTATAGTCCTGCAATACTTTACACGTTTTATAAACAGGGATGTTTTATGTTCAACAACTCTTAAATGTTCTTTGTTTCTAGTATGATGGAAACGAATATCTCCATTTGTAATAAAATTATTCATATGCTGCTTCGCATATAAATACAAACTGGGCATAGTTGATATTTTTAATTCTTCAAAAATGGCCTACAGGAATCAATTTTACTATTATTTGTATGGTTCTAAATATTTTTTCTGATTATTAAAACAAATGACTAACTTTACTGTTTCCTCAAAGCATCCCATATCTCAATGGACTTCCCACATATGCAAAATATAAGTTTTTTATAGTATCTAATTCTTTCTT
>CM060964.1:193238416-193348416 GCA_030765045.1 Tenodera sinensis
GCAATATTTCAGCAATCCTTCTACATTAACGGGCAAACATTGCACATTCAACTTCAGTGCACCTGCAGGGCATGTGTTCTTATGGTGTTTCTATTAAGTTGTGGACTGGAACTAAAACTGCTTCAGTGAGTTTAATCAGTCAGACCGAATTCCTGTGTTCACTATAGCTGTGCTGGCTAAGGTGTGTTCTTTCAGATGAACAGTGTGGGCAGACATGGGTTTGAATCCCATTTAACGTACTGATTTTTATTTCACTTTATTTTAGTTCGTTTAGTTTATTTTTATTAATGACAGACAAATGAGATTGAAATCACTAATATCAATAATTAATTTATCTTTATTACCTACTCAGAATATATTTGTCAGTCGTCAATGAAAGCAATTAATGAAACAAACTCCACACTGAACACTGCGATATTCATGCTTGTTATAGAAATATTCCCTTTTCTTATTCCTCTAAATAAATAAAAGCGAATACTTAGAAAAAAATCAAGCTTAATATCATATGATACAGCGTAAATGCCCCCGTAAAGAATAGCCAAGAGCTCTTCTTCGTTGGCTGTAAAATTCAGAACTGCTAGTTGCCGGGGTTTCGATTCTCCTCTTTCGCATGTTTATTTTCTAAAACACAAAAGCAATGAACGTGTTTAATTTTATACAGCTATAAATGGAATGGAGAATCGGATGAAGGCACACTGCCAAAAATTGAGTTAATGGGGATATGGCAACGTTGTGTCGTGACATGACAACCTTGCTGGGTGCAAAGGTTGCTTCACCCTCAAGTAATCTACAACTGTATTCTGTTCTGTTTAATGTATCATATTTATTGGCATCAAGATCTGGTAATTTATACTATTACACGCTTATATATTTTAATATGGTAATAGACTACGAAATTCATAGAGATGCTTCTGAATGTGAATGTTTTAAGGGAAATATTAATTTCAAGGGGAATGTTCGACAATTGAGGTAGGCGTGTTCCCTGCTTCATTTTCAGCAATTGATATCCATTATACTACAGCATTCGTAAGACGGCGGGAAAGGTTACAACGGTACGCGGAATAAAACTACCTAAAGGAGGAGCTTTATAAGAAACAGATTCCATTAGTTTGTATAATTTCATATTTCGCACGGGTTATATAAATAATAATGTCCCCGTTAAGAAATAAAAAGGAAAATGGGAAATAAAGCGCATTGTGTTAAATGGGATTCGAACCCATGTCAGCCCAAATTGTTCATTTGAAAGGACACACCTCAGCTAGCACAGCTATAGTGATCACAGGAATTCGGTGTGACTGATTAAACTCACGTTCTACAAGTCTAGCACCAAAATTGAATCATTTTTAGTTCTATTCCACAACTTAATAGAAACACCACAAGAACACATGTTCTGCAGGTGCACTGAAGTTGAATGTGCAATGTTTGCCCGTTAATGTAGAAGGATTGCTAAATATTGCTTTTCCAAACTGCGAGGTGACATGGCTGCCATGTTCTCCGAGCAGCAAGGGAGCATATGACTAATTTAATTCTCATGCCACCTATGCAAGTACGCCTGAGAATTAGGTGATCCTTCGCGCACGTCTCACTGAAGTTGGGTATTTACTTTTGCGAAAGATAGTACACCGCCTCCGTAGCGCAATGGTAGCACTCCTGCCTCTGGCACGGTGGACCAGGTTCCACCCCCGGTACCGGCATGGGGAGTTTTCCCCGCTGGGAAGTTTGGCACTTTGGGGTGCATTCAGCCTCATTAGGTCCCGAAGGGGCCAATTGAAGAGCTACTTGATTGAAAAGTACTGGCCCCTGGTCGAGAAGGCCACCTAACCGGCCGAGAGGCTCGGGGCGCTTACCACGTCCTACCTCCAGTACTGCATTCCACTCATGACGCCTGTGGTGGGCAGAGGTAGCGGACGCAGCGGTCGGACGGTAACCCTTGGCCCTTCATGGGCTGTTGTGCCACGGGGTTACGTTTTACCTATAGTAAATGTTTACTTCTGATTTTTTCTTAACGAATCAAAAGTATAAAACCTTATTTAAATAATCGTATGTATAACATTCACGTGATTTATTCCAACAATCTTAAAATAACTATTTTTAAAAAACTTATTCTTCTATCTACTTCATATTAATCGGGATAAAGATTTGTAGAAATGTCTTTATTACATATTTTCTTTTAGGTACATTGTGAACATGGGAATACAGTAGGCTTAAGCGATAGTCAGATCCTTCAAAAGCTGGACGTTATGTGATAGCTTTGAAATTTCGTTCTCATAGGTATTTTAACATTGAAACCAATAGCAAGGAATATATAGGAAATGGTTAATTCCACAAAAAAGGTATTTGATATAAATACTGTGCTTTAAATGGATCTATATTTTTTGTGCAATAAGTTATTGTCTATCTTTCAGTTTACCAGTTGCGCAAAAGTCATTTAGAAATGAAGAGGACCTCAGAGGTTACTCCCAGAAAATTTAAGATATGCATTTAATTTGTCATTAAAATAGCTTAATCCTATGCATTTTTTATCTAAATCGTTGGAACCATTTTTGAGAAATCAAAATTTTCCATCTAAAGGACAGCTGGGGTGGCGGAAATGTCTTGAGAACCTTCGGTAGCATGCTTGGAAAATGGATAACTTAGTACCAAGTTTTTTTACTTAACCGACTTCTCGACTTTGAGTTACGCTGTTAACAGATAGACGCACAAAAAGTCACACAGAAGACAGATATACACACAGGCGCGCGTAGACCTTTGTCTAAAAATGAGTTTTACTTTCTCTACTACGTACACTAAGTAGGGGAAGTATTGTATTTGATTCAAAATTTCAATCTCAAAATTTTACTGGAAATACATATCTGTTTTGAGGCACCATAAATTCAAAAACAAGCAGTTTTAGGAAAAGGTCCGCTCGGCGCGCGCGTGTGTGTGTGTGTGCAACACAACATTTTTGAAGAAAATTCATCTACTCTAAACTACCTTTTACATGGACTATTTTTCGAAAATTTTGACTGTCCCAAAAATGGCTCTAATGATTTTGATTAAAATGTCATATGTTTAAGATATTTTTATGGTGAATGAAATGCATATTTTGAATTTTCTGGGAAAGGCCTATGTAGTCCTTTTCACTCTGTATGACTTTTGAATAACTGGTAAACGGTAAGAGATAGACCAAATCTTACTGTACAAAAAACGTAGATCTTGTTAAAATGTACAAGTTATGTCCAGATGCATTTTTTGTGGTGTAAAGCATTTCGGAGATATTCATTGTTAGTTGTGTGAGTTCAGCAATACTTAAACTTTTCTCAAATACAAGGTCGTTATTCACTTTTTTATCTCTTGGCCGTGCAAAGAGAACGGAATGTCTAAGCTTTAAAAGAGTTGGCTATCGCTCAAAGCCTACTGTACTCCCATATTCCCCTTGTACCTATAATAAAATCAGCAATAAGATAATTTGTGGAAATATTTATCTCGACTAATGTGAAGAAGATAGAAGAATAAGAGTTCAAGACTAGTTAGCACAAGAGTAGAGAAAGTCATGTGAATGTAACATATCAGATATTTTATTCAAGGGGCCTCAAAACATGTATTTGAGATAACATCTCGTCTTTAAATTTTTTGGGTGGAATATAAATTATAATACCTATTTGCTTCTACTAGTTGCGAAGATAGTCATAACTGACCAGGGAGTCTGAGCCTTACATTGGTTTTTATTTTTTATTTTACTTTTTTTAACATTAACTCCATACAACATTCTGTTCTGGCAGCAAATACATCATTGACATGATCCTTGAATCTCTGATTCTGGAGAGTTCATTCAGTAGAGATTTGTCTATTGCAAATGTGCTTAAATTCCACAAGCTGAGACATCTTTCTTAATTTCTTCATTTATTATCTGAGTAATACATTCAATAAAATGATTTTAATATCACTCAAAGTTCCTTTAAATCCTGAGGTGGAATGCAAATTTTCTCTTATAAACTGTTCTTCGTGCCCAAGCAATTCAAGATAATAATTACCTTTGTTAGGAGTCTTCATTCACCTCGTGCCCACGTATGGAAATTTTCGTTTCCCTAGGTAACACACCACTTGAATTAATCTTCAGTAAATTGTGTATTGCGACTTACTGATTCATTGTGCTGCTTCTGATAAGGCATAACCGATTCTGCATTTTCTAGGAATATGAAAACGCTCGATGTATTCTTTTGGAGACTTGGTGTTTACACAAAAACACTTTACGCAACTTATGCCTGTGCCATTGGGACTGGAAAGTTCTTATTTGGTTTACATGCTTCTGTACAATATTCAGATGCGTTGTTAGAAGTCGCTTTAGGAGCGTACAAACAACCTATTGAGGACTTTTAGACCGTTTTCTTGCTTTTTCAATCCAACATATGCCATACGATTTATCTGTATTTAGTTTGGGTAACCTGAGACTCCCAGATACCCCTTCAGCTTCGCCACTGGCTTCTATTTATTATAGATAAGTGGCAGAGAAAGTAAAACGGGAAAGGGTAATGCGTTAGAGCGCTGCGTATTTACTATCAAGAGGATGTCTACAGCATCCTGCGCAGTGATTGATTGTTATGTTGTCATTAAGCAGTGCAAAAAGCAGTCTTCTCACGTAATGATGTTTTGGCATGAGTGATGCATCATAAAGTATCTGATTTTGGAACGTGGCCGTCTTACCTTGTGGGTACCTTCCATTGTACTCTGTTAGGACAGGGTTAGCACTCAAGACCTTGTGCGTACTGACCTCAAAGAAGAAGTCGCAGAGCACACTAATTTTAACCGCGTTTTGGTTACCAGCTGTTCCTCCAGATGATTCTCGCTGCTTATTGCGTAGTCCTCGCACGAATCAAACGTCAGACACGTTCAGTCAACTTGTCTTGTGTCTTAGTACTTTTTAGTTTATCATTGACAGCACAACGTCTGCTGCCCAGGAATGGTTTCAGTCTTCCTCTACAGCAGTGATCGCCAAACTTATGAAGCTTCTGAGCTCTGCTGTGAGCTCCAAAAGAAACCAGGACAGATATAATAACTTTTTAAAATCTTACAATTGTTTATTGCCTATAAACGCACATTTATAACATAAGTATGAAATCAATTTAAAGAAAACTGTATATAAAAAAAATTAATCTTAATCAAAATACTATTCGTTTATTTTCATGACAAATAAAATGCATATCTTGGATTTTCTGGGGATAGTCTGAAGTTCTCTTCACCCTGGATGACTTTTGCATAACTGGTAAACTGTAAGAAATAGACAAAAATCTTACTATTCAAATATATTTTCTCGTAGCACACAATTTATGTCAATTTTTTTGAGAAGATACCCATTTTCAAGATATTCCCTGTTATTGGTCAGAATGTTAGAATTTTCAAATAATCATACTTTTATCAAATAGGAAATAGTTACTCATTTTTCATATCCTGGAAATCAAAGAGAATCGAATTCCAAAGCCATCACATAGTGACCAGCTCATAAAATATTTGACTATCGCTTAAGTCTACTATGTTCTCATATTTCCATTGTCTGTTTATCTAAAAAACTATGTAATATAATAATTTCCACAAGCTTTTATCTTGATTAACATTAAACAGATAGAAGAATAAGCATTTTTAAGAATAGGTTGTTTAGGAGTGAGTACAAAAATCATGTGAGTGCACACAAAAATTTTTTTGAACTCACCATCATTAGAAAAACTTTAGTTTAATATCAATGAGTAAATGTCGGCATTAATAAGTGTCCGATATACAGACGGACGTAACCTCACGCTTACACAATCAACTAAGAAATTGCCAGTGACTGTTTACAGCTGTTTTGGCGAGTCTTAGTGGAGCAACTCCAGGTTAGCCAATCTGAGCTTGACCACCAACTGGCCGTAAGCTACCACTCGATTGTTTGGTGACCACTGCTCTATAACATTTTGCTGCTAAGAGAACGTCAAAATAAAGTTCTCAAAGTATGACTGAAAAGTTTCTGCTCAAAGCATTTGCGCTTTCATCTAAGGATGTGTCAGAAGTACTTGCTTTTGGGGGATTTTTATTTCTTTAAATATTGCTTAAGATAGAGCAAGTACTGCATTCGAACCAAAACTTTCAAATCAATATTTCGCTTCGAAGGCAACAACCAATTAGGGTTAAAATTGTAATAGTTGGAGAAGTAGTAATTAATGCCCAGTCTTACTACATATTGCACCATAGGTGGTGACACTAATGACACATGGTAATTGCGAAAAGAAATTTCAGAAGCAAACGTTCCAGGCCTAAATTTAGGGTACGTCGGTAGTATTTTTCAGTTGTAAGAGCTAAGGAAAACCTAGGAAAAACTCCAGTCAGGGAGGAAGGTCTTGGCGGGATTTGAATCGCGGGCCTCCCTTTTACGAATACTTGTCTTAACGTTCTCGACCACCAGTGCGACTGTAATACATCCAATGAATATAAATATTTCTGGTAATGTGGGAAAAACGAACGAATCATGTAGAATTAAAACTCAATACATTTTAGGCTGTTTTGCAGAACAATACAGTGATCACTGAAATATGCAAGGCGGAAAAAATATCTGAAATTTCAAGGTTGTGGCAAGGCTACTACTATTCGTGAATGGGTGCTAAAGTTTGAGTTCAACAATAGTCGAAAAATGCAGACAAAATTGGAGAGACATCTAATCTTCCACCCAAATGACCTCGCCGACTCACTCACTCACTCACTCACTCACTAACTCACTCACTCACACTCACTCACTCACACTCACTCACTCACTCACTCACTAACTAACTCACTCACTCACACTCACTCACTCACTCACTCACTCACTCACTCACTCAGTCACTCACTCACTAACTCACTCACTCACTCACTCACCAACTCACTCACTCACTCACACTCACTCACTCACTCACTCACTCACTCACTCACTCACTAACTCACTCACTCACTCACTCACTCACTCACTCACTCACTCACTCACTCACTCACTCACTCACTCACTCACTCACTAACTCACTCACTCACTCACACTCACTCACTCACTCACTCACTCACTCACTCACTCACTCACTCACTCACTCACTCACTCTAACCTTCCTCTGGAACATTGGGACATAGAAAAAGGCCGTTGTTTTCACATGTGCGTGCACATACTTGTTTGTTCCTGTACGGTTGTGAATGCTATAACACAAACATGAAAAACTAGGCAGTTAACTTCATATTCATGCCAGGCATCTTAAGCTACATATTTAATAAAAAAAATTGCAGGAAACTTTGCAGAATATTGGAATACCATCAGTGGTTCAACTTTTATATAAAACAACAAAATAGAGATTCGAACTTCAAGAAATGAAACAGTAAAACCAGTATTTAACCAATGTATCAGGCAACGATGTCAATTTGCCACAGTCGATTTTAATTTTACTTTCTCTAGCACCGACTTATACTAGGTAGAGGAAGCATTGCACTCCACCCAAAAATTTGATATCGAAGTTTCAATATAAGTGGGTGTCTTGGGGCCCCTAAAGTATTTTTAAACAAAAGGTGTGTGTGTATTTGTTGTGTGTAATGTGTGTTGTGCGTGTGTGTGTGTGTGTGTGTGTGTGTGTGTGTGTGTGCGCGCGCGCGCGAGAGAGAGAGAGAGAGAGAGAGAGAGAGAGAGAGAGAAGGAGATCCATGGTTGTTGAATAAATACCTAAGTTCCTATTCAAGGTCAGCATTTTCAAAGGGTGCGACATGAATATTTTTAAGGAAGCCCCACCCCAAGCTATCCTTTAAATAGCAAGTATTTCATACATTTTGATTTTCTCAAAAACGACTCTAACGATATTAATTAAAATAACGTGTATTTAAGATATTTACATTAGTAATCAAGTGAACAGAAACAACAGGAAGAAATTAACACGGCTTTCCTGGCCACACGGCATTTCTTATTATTTTTGGAGTACGTCATGATGTCATGTTTTATTTTATTGGGTGGTGCTGTCACTTTATAGGTGCTATCACGCCTAGTGCTGCACTTATACCGTAGCTATGCTACTTGTGTAAATTCTTTGGCTAGCTGTCACCAAGTAGAAGCACTTCTTGTAACAGGTATCTCCCGTCCTGTTCTCTGTTACTAAGGATGAAAGAGGTGCCTGCGAATATCTTAAAATTACAAGTCGCCCTTGGGGTATTTATCTCTCATGTGATATTCCCTTGTGGTCTAACCGGGAAAAGTACGAATCAGCTGGCGAATTTAATGTCGTACTGGCAAGTTGGCCATGGTAGCTTAGTGGTTAAAGCAGCCGCTCGATAAGCGGAAGATCCGTGGTTCAAATCCCGGCAATGGCATTGCATTTTTCAGTCCTGATTCAACCTCTTAAACATTGCCCACACACGGCTTGTGCGTTTAAAAACACCAGCAGTAAGCTTGTTGGTATAAATAAATAATAATTATGTATAACTGTTGAACTAAAAGATTGATAAAATATACTAAAAATTGTAAATCTCTTTAGAACACACAATTTATTTTAAATAAAATGTGACAAAAGCCATTTCCGACCTATTCTATGCTATCTTTCAATGTGTCATTTTCTAAGTGATATTGTCATTCAGTTGTTTCTCACGACTTCATGGAAATAGAATGGAAAAGCGATTGAGAAATAAGCTTTTTCTAGGAATAGTTTTAGAAGTTATTTAAATATAAGCTCACGATTATGTGAATGTAAAACAGTTTTCTGAGTCTCCTCTGTACATACGATATATGCAGGGCTGAAAACTACAGTGTGCCATCTGCCATTTTAAAAAAGCGGAGAAAAATAAGACTAAAGTTTAGTTCATTTCACAATGTATAGAATAGTTCGTAGGATAATATAGCATTAACATGTTATTAAAAACATAGTAATCTACCCTTATAAAATACAAATCAATGATTATTTGACATTAAAAAAAAAAACTAAGCCCCGGCACAACAGCCCATGAAGAGCCAAGCCTTACCGCCCAGCCGTTGCTTCCCCTACCTCGGCCCACTACAGGCGTCATTGGTGGGGTGCAGTACTGGAGGGTGGTACGTGGTCAGCGTCCCAATCCCTCCCGGCCAGTTATGCGGTCTTCACGACCTGATTATTTGACATTACAGTATATTATTTATGTATTACGTAGTTAAATGTCAACAACTTTGAACTATTTGGATATGGCACATTTTGGTTCCAAAGTAGTTACACAAATTGAAAATAATATACTGGGTCATATCAGTTTTTCAGCACAAATTGCTGTTAATCAGCATTATTTTGTTCTACCACTGGTATTAGAGCGGGACAGCTCAGGCGTTAACGTCTGTGGCGCGCATTTGAAAGGTTGTGGGTTCGATTCCCGCGGTTGACCTTCCTGTCCTTGGATTTTTTTCGGGGGTGCTTTTCCGGGTTACTCAGTTGAATGCTGGGAAGGATATTTACCTTACATCCCACGAATCACTCCGTTTCATTTCATGCATTTCATTCTATCCGGTCATTCCAGGTCGTAAGTAGTCGGCAGTAGGATGCGCTGCGGTGGAGCTTGCGCTCTGGAAATACGGTGTTCGGCTGAGGGGAGGCGCTGCGGTCGGCTGGCTACCCGCCAGGAGAACTGATTGATCAGCCGGACCTGGTTGGTGGTGCGCTCTTTATGGTGACCTGGAACTCTGTCAGGCTGAAGAACTTTTCTGCACATATTAGGGACTCACCGCAGTAGTTCTGCCTGTGATGCCTTCTGGCCGCTTGTACGGTACTTTCATCTTCATCTTCTGAATTTAAAGTAGTGTTTCCACCAAACTTCTGCTCAACGTCAGCCATATTTTCTAATTAGTCACAAGACCATGAGGCCATAGGATGATTTGCTGTTTGCATCTCGCCCACTTTGGCTGAGCAGAAGCGAAAACTCATTGTGATGCATGTTTTAAACATTGGTAAACTCGTAAACGGAAAATTGTAGATATGTATCTATTTAGTACATAACACAACCCCAAACTGTAACGATAGAGGGCATCAGCTCATTTTTCATCGTGGATGGAGAAGGCCCACTATAGTTCTTATACTTCAGAAGGGTAGAAAACTATAGTGGGTCAAGCGCCATTTTTTAAACCTAGAGAAAATTAAAGCAACAGTTTCTTCAATGTCAGTTTATTGAACCACTTTTCACATTACAAATAATCACCAGTAATGTAGAACTGATGCTACCACAGCATTAATCTCGCTTAATGCAAAATTATGCTTTACAGTACTTATTTGGAGCTGGAACTTGGGTCATTCTGGCTCTAAGTGCCTCAAACTGGGCCATTTCCAAACATCTAACCAGAGTCCTACTGATCGCCATTATTAACTTGTACATGCAAACCCTTGTAAAAATCAAGATTCACAGGAAGAACAAATGGTAGCATTTGACGTGAGATCGTCATATTTGACTTTTTCTTAGTAGGATGGGAGCCAGTGATGCTGTTGAAGATGACAGAATGCGGTAACATGATTTTCTGTATGGATATGGACCACTGTGACTCTAACGGAATTCGCAGTTTCAGTTAGACCGATATTTTTGTTGTGTATTTTGAAAACAGGAAATGCTGGACAAAGCCCACTGCAATATTTGATGTAGGTATAACATAAACCATACCAAGAGGTGGCAACAGCTAATTTCGACCGTGCATGAAGATGGCCCACTATAATTGCCAGCCCCTAGTATTGTCGAACTATTATGTAATTGCAACAATTTCTAGCGAATTTTTATTATGATCATTGGAAATGTGTAGGATCTAAGGTTCTGATTGTAAATTAGCAGAATAACTAAAGAAGTAAACGATTAATGGAGAGAGCGGTTACACGTCAGAGGCTGTTTCACTCCAAAGACGTATGGACTATCGTCTGCGTATTTCAACCTAGAAAAAATATCCCATTAATTTGCATTACCGGATTAGGATTTATTTAAAGCATTTCACATAAAATCTAAAGATCTTAAAAGTTTTTATACTGTTTATATTTCAGATGCAGTGGTTTGAAAAGGCTATTATCGAGAAAGCTTAACATAACAGCTACAATCTGAATATTATCAAATTATTTACATAAAGATTTAGCAAATACAAACTTTTCTAGTCTAGCCTTATAAAAGGTTTCGCTTCAGTAAATGGCACTATTAATGTTTAACATTTGGAAGGTCATTTTCTGAGTAGGTACATGTTTACGCAAAGAATGGCAAACTTTAATCTCAGCACAATTTCTGTTTTTCTCATAGAAAAATCTATTGCTTTAACAAAGATCACATTATTTTAGCTTATAAGGAATTTTCGTGTAAAAGTTAATTTAGAATAATATTTGCAAAATACCTTGTAAAAATAGGCTATATATTAATTTACTTCAACTCAGAGCGCAAAAACCATGTCTGGAGTTTGTGTCCTGTGCCATCTTATAGCTGATGCATCTCTGTTAAGAAAATAAACGGTTAAAGATAAACCAACTAACTTGAAATATTTCTCATTTACGATGAAACGCATCGTTATGATTTATCGCGGAACGAATCTGCCACGAATGGTTTTCAAGCAAGAAGGAGATCACCGCATTCTAGTATATTTCTTTAAAGAAGATGGTTAAGAAGAAATCATGTCTTGTAACCATTAGGTTACGAGGTTATGGGGCAAATGTGCACATTGCACTCAGTTCCAGATGCACCCTAACCTTTTGTACTCATTTGTCAGTGTTTAAAATTTCAGGCTCTAATGATCATAACATAAGTAGCAAATTCTTATAAGAACTAACTAAAACTAAACTAAACCCCGGCGCGACAGCCCACAAGGGGCCAAGGCCTACCGCCCAGCCGCTGCGTCCCCCACCTCTGCCCACTACAGGTGTCATTGGTGAGGTGCAGTATTGGAGGGTGGGACGTGGTCAGCGCCCCGAGCCCTCCCGGCCGGTTATGCGGTCTTCTAGACCTGGGGCCGCTACTTCTCTATCAAGTAGCTCCTCAATTGGTCCCCCCGGGACCTAACGAGGCTGAGTGTACCCCGTGCCAGTCCTCCCAGAGGGGATAAAATCCCCATGCTGGTACCGGGGATCGAACCCGGGTCCTCCGCACCAGAGGCAAGCGCGCTACCAACTGCGCTACGGAGGCGGTCTCTTATAAGAACACTTGGATAAAATGTACGAGTACTACTAAGTTGGTGAGAAATATTTTGGAAAACAAATTCCTGGTTTTTAAACATATTATCGATTCGGTTTCCTTTATCGCCCATAATGAAAAAAGGAAATAAACTGAAGTGACGGGGGCGACGAGGGGTGACGGAGCGGTAACGGGGGGAGGGGTAACGGGGTCACGGGCGGCCGGGGGTGGCGGGGGTGACGGGGGCGACGGAGGGCGACGGTGCGGCGACGGGGGGCGACGGGGGATGACGGAGTGGTGTGATGGAGGGTGGTGACGGGGAGTGACTAGGGGTGAGGGGGCGGTAACGGGGGAGGGGTAACGGGGGGCCGGGGGTGGCGGGGGTTACGGGGACGACGGAGGGCGATGGTGCGGCGATGGGGGGCGACGGGGGATGACGGAGTGGTGTGACGGAGGGTGGTGACGGGGAGTAACGAGGGGTGAGGGGGTGGTAACGGGGGGGAGGGGTAACGGGGTAACGGGGGGCCGTGGGTGGCGGGGGTGACGGGGGTGACGGAGGGCGACGGTGCGGTCACGGGGGGCGACGGGGGATGACGGAGTGGTGTGACGGAGGGTGGTGACGGAGAGTGACGGGGGGTGACGTGACGTGACGTGACGTGACGTGACGTGAAGTGAAATAGGAAATAAGAAAACTATTTCTGAAAAAAATTATCTCGATCAGGAACCAAATAGGTTCATAGGTCATAACAAGATAAATGACAGTGAGTAGAGAAAGTCGCTCTATGACATCCGATATTTTCTCGTGGTACAAAGAGCAAGAAATCGCAAAGTCATCACGTAGCGACACATTCTTTAAACATCTGACTTCGCTTTAACTTCGGTGTCGTGCAACGTAACGTCTATATGTGAATTGGGAGCTTATCCGAGTTCATAAGAAGTAGCAAGAATAATAAACATTTGTAAGAATTGATAATTGGAAGATGAAAATAATATAACCAATATTTAAGAAAGGAAATAGATCGCTCTGTACTAACTATAGAGGAATAAGCTTGTTAGTATCCGAATACAAAATGTGTAAAATAGTAATCCGACAATTAAATATTACACCTGATCCCTTCCTCTTAGAAAGCCAAAATGAATCTCATAACTGTAGGTCATGTAAAGGTAGGTCTTTCATATCCTGTGACAAATGATAGAAAAAAGACGAGAACATAATTTGGAAACATATATATTACTCATAGATTACGGCCTTTGAGTGTGCAGTGGAATGAGTTATGGGATATAATGGAAAAGAAAGAAGTACCAGCACATTTAGTAGAAATAACAAAGAAATGTATATAGGAACTACAATTAGTAACCGCATATTGAAATTAAATCAAGGAGTTAAACATTGTCCCAAGTTTTATTTAATCTCTACATATACGATGCCATCAGAAACTGGCAGAATATTTTTAGTAAGCATTTTAGTATTAATGGACAAGCAATGGACACTATTATACACAGATGATCAAGTACTTATTGCAGAATCAGAGAATACCCTACAAATCAAAGTACCCATCTTTATATATCACATATACAGAATGTCCCCCTAAACACCAGCAACACTTAGTATGTTGTGCGGAACGGCAACCTGATAAGTTTTCAAACAGGAAATCCTTTCCGGAAATTAACGGTTTGGACGCTGTAGCGCATCGAAGTGCGAGATGGGTATGCATTCACATTTCTCAGTAAACCTAACTTCGAGCTGTCTACATTACAAACGGGTTTCTAACTCTGTACCCCTACGTCATAGCAGAGCCCATATCGACGGCGCTGAGCCTCATGCACATGACCCAATAAGTGTGGTTGTCTTTGAAGATTTTCAATCGCTCCATGGACTTGAGCCATAAGGTCCTCCGCTGATGTTACAAGAGTGCCCTACACCATACTCTTCATACAACTCCACAGAAAATAGTCAAGAGGTGTCAGATCTGGCGACCGTGCTGGCCATGGAACTGGTCCACGTCTACGAATCGATCGATCGATATGAATATGCAACGTTGAGGTGATTCCCACATTTGCATCAAAGTGTCCTGGAGCTCATGTCGGCCATTTCCACAGCTGTGTACTGATACGTGTCGCTCTGCTATTATAAACGTTACTGTATTGTAAATCACACAAGTAACGCAGTAAGATGTACACCAAGGGCTCTATGGAGGAATTTAACGCATGTGCAGGAATGTTATTATGCTCAGGTCATTCATCCCATTACACAGATGGCTAAAG
Source organism: Tenodera sinensis (assembly GCA_030765045.1). Classification (NCBI taxonomy): domain Eukaryota; kingdom Metazoa; phylum Arthropoda; class Insecta; order Mantodea; family Mantidae; genus Tenodera; species Tenodera sinensis. The sequence continues at coordinate 193,252,769 of CM060964.1, forward strand.
GGTTGCATGCCTTCTGTATTAAGATACCAAAACGAATATTAACAAATCGCAACAACCGTTCGTTCTCCAAGTTCGACGCTCTCCAGCGTCCAAACTGTGGATTTCCGGACAGGGCAGTGGCGATTGCGGGGGCTTTGTGACTTGGGCTATCACTAGGACTACCATGACCGCGCCGTGGCCGAGTGGTTAGACCATTCGCCTCTCACCAAAACGGTCCGGGTTCGATCCCAGGTGACCGCATGTGGGATTTGTAAGGACAAAACGGCGCAGGGGCGGGTTTCCTCCGGGTTTTCCGGTTTCCTCCACCATCTCATTCCACCAATGCGCCATCTTCATTTCATGTATCATCAGTGTCAACGCCTGCGGTACCGTATGTAGTAAAAGTGGGCGTTAAACACTACCAAAAACTATAGGCTTATCAGATCCGGACAATAAGGGGTTGTTGATCAAATGTTAACTTCATGAACAGTGCATTTAAATAATTTTTTCTTGAAACAAGCTAAACAACAATTATAAAAGTAAACTTAACAATTTTACCTTACCTGCCTATATATACATAAATTCCAGCCGTATTTCCTTACTGCGTTGTCCCACTATTGAAAAGCAATTTCTTGAGGTGTATTCTCAAGAAACAAATGTCTTTTTACACCGATAGAAGAGCCAAGTTGCTCAAACCAATTTGTCCTTGTGTTGCCCGTAAATAAGATTTTATTCGTTTCAATATTGAAAAAGTCCTTTCTGCATTTGCATTAGTGGAAGGAAATGTTAAAATCAGTTCACATTGTTTATAAACTTCACTGTACACAACATCAAGTCCATTTGATTTCATATAATTTGCAACGGTTTCAGCGCACTTGTTAGAAAAATTTTGAAGTGAATATAACACTTTCAGCTCGTTTTTCAAAGAGAGAATAATATCGAAATAGGAAACATATGGATCTCACAGTTTACGCAATACATTTCTTGGAAAACTTTTATCGTAACTCGCAAAGTGTTTAGAACCCAGCAAAGCCGGAAATTTCAACCGTTTCTGTTATTCAAATCTTAATTTAGTTTGAGTTATTGATGTGAGCAGGACTTCACAGAAGATCCTTAAGAATGAAGAATGGGTTTCATCTTCGCGACAGTTTCTCTTTCTAGACCTTTCTTCGCCCTCTTCATTAGCAACGATCATAGCTTCTGACCATGTTTCTGCTAATCCTATGTTTCTTATTGTTGATCTCTTATGTTCATCCAAAGCTGGGATTATATATGCTAAATTTGCGAAACCCGTCGTATTTCAGGGCGTTTCCTCAGCTGCAAACAACAAGCATGTCCAGCAATAAAGTTTATTTAATTCGCATGAACCAGTCAGCCACACATACTTATCATAATTGTTTATATTAAAATATATTTTCTAAGATTCCTCGTGTGAGTATAGAGACACGGAATTCCGAAGCCTTAGTGTACTTATTCATGCATTCTGCCACCTCACTCCTCCCTGTCCGTATCGCAGTGAAGGCTGCGCCAGTAAGCATCCGAAGCTCTACTCCCCCCTTTGTTCAATGGTAGAGAACGAGACATATTCCATCCTACGCGCTAATTCTTTATGAGGGAAACTGGCTGGTACTGCAATTATTACTAGTTTACTTTAGGTATGGGCTTCAGTGATAGCTTTGATAGTCCACAATATACGCCACTGGGACAAGGGTTCCTATTTGAAAATCGATCAGTTTTCCATCCCGCACAACATACGAAACTTTGTCGGTGCTTTTTTGTGACACCCAGTATATATCTGTGTGTATTTGTTTGTTTGTTTGTTTGTTTGTTTGTTTGTTTGTTTGTTTGTTTGTTTGTTTGTTTGTTTGTTTGTTTGTTTGCTTGTTTGTTTGTTTGTTTGTTTGTTTGTTTGTTTGTTTGTTTGTTTGTTTGTTTGTTTGTTTGTTTGTTTGTTTGTTTGTTTGTTTGTTTGTTTGTTTGTTTGTTTGTTTGTTTGTTTGTTTGTTTGTTTGTTTGTTTGTTTGTTTGTTTGTTTGTTTGTTTGTTTGTTTGTTTGTTTGTTTGTTTGTTTGTTTGTTTGTTTGTTTGTTTGTTTGTTTGTTTGTTTGTTTGTTTGTTTGTTTGTTTGTTTGTTTGTTTGTTTGTTTGTTTGTTTGTTTGTTTGTTTGTTTGTTTGTTTGTTTGTTTGTTTGTTTGTTTGTTTGTTTGTTTGTTTGTTTGTTTGTTTGTTTGTTTGTTTGTTTGTTTGTTTGTTTGTTTGTTTGTTTGTTTGTTTGTTTGTTTGTTTGTTTGTTTGTTTGTTTGTTTGTTTGTTTGTTTGTTTGTTTGTTTGTTTGTTTGTTTGTTTGTTTGTTTGTTTGTTTGTTTGTTTGTTTGTTTGTTTGTTTGTTTGTTTGTTTGTTTGTTTGTTTGTTTGTTTGTTTGTTTGTTTGTTTGTTTGTTTGTTTGTTTGTTTGTTTGTTTGTTTGTTTGTTTGTTTGTTTGTTTGTTTGTTTGTTTGTTTGTTTGTTTGTTTGTTTGTTTGTTTGTTTGTTTGTTTGTTTGTTTGTTTGTTTGTTTGTTTGTTTGTTTGTTTGTTTGTTTGTTTGTTTGTTTGTTTGTTTGTTTGTTTGTTTGTTTGTTTGTTTGTTTGTTTGTTTGTTTGTTTGTTTGTTTGTTTGTTTGTTTGTTTGTTTGTTTGTTTGTTTGTTTGTTTGTTTGTTTGTTTGTTTGTTTGTTTGTTTGTTTGTTTGTTTGTTTGTTTGTTTGTTTGTTTGTTTGTTTGTTTGTTTGTTTGTTTGTTTGTTTGTTTGTTTGTTTGTTTGTTTGTTTGTTTGTTTGTTTGTTTGTTTGTTTGTTTGTTTGTTTGTTTGTTTGTTTGTTTGTTTGTTTGTTTGTTTGTTTGTTTGTTTGTTTGTTTGTTTGTTTGTTTGTTTGTTTGTTTGTTTGTTTGTTTGTTTGTTTGTTTGTTTGTTTGTTTGTTTGTTTGTTTGTTTGTTTGTTTGTTTGTTTGTTTGTTTGTTTGTTTGTTTGTTTGTTTGTTTGTTTGTTTGTTTGTTTGTTTGTTTGTTTGTTTGTTTGTTTGTTTGTTTGTTTGTTTGTTTGTTTGTTTGTTTGTTTGTTTGTTTGTTTGTTTGTTTGTTTGTTTGTTTGTTTGTTTGTTTGTTTGTTTGTTTGTTTGTTTGTTTGTTTGTTTGTTTGTTTGTTTGTTTGTTTGTTTGTTTGTTTGTTTGTTTGTTTGTTTGTTTGTTTGTTTGTTTGTTTGTTTGTTTGTTTGTTTGTTTGTTTGTTTGTTTGTTTGTTTGTTTGTTTGTTTGTTTGTTTGTTTGTTTGTTTGTTTGTTTGTTTGTTTGTTTGTTTGTTTGTTTGTTTGTTTATTTACTGGGTGGGGGTGGTGGGGGGGGGGGGGGGGGGGGGGGGGGGGGGGGGGGGGGGGGGGGGGGGGGGGGGGGGGGGGGGGGGGGGGGGGGGGGGTTGTTGTTGTTTACTTAGTTTACTTATTTACTTATTTACTTATTTACTTATTTACTTATTTACTTATTTACTTATTTACTTATTTACTTATTTACTTACTTACTTACTTACTTACTTACTTACTTACTTACTTACTTACTTACTTACTTATTCACTTATTCACTTATTCATTCATTCATTTATTTACTTATTTGTTTGTTTGTTTGTTTGTTTGTTTGTTTTTTGTTTGTTTGTTTGTTTGTCTGTCTGTCTGTCTGTCTGTCTGTCTGTTTAACTGTCTGTCTGTCTGTCTATTATTTATTTATTTATTTATTTATTTACTTATTTACTTATTTACTTATTTACTTACTTACTTACTCACTTATTCACTCACTCACTCATTCACACACTCACTCACTCACTCACTCACTCACTCACACACTCACTCACTCACTCACGCACTCACGCACTCACTCACTCAGTCACGCAATCACTCACTCACTCACTCACGCACTCACTCACTCACTCACTCACTCACTTACTCACTTATTTATTTATTTATTTATTTATTTATTTATTTATTTATTTATTTATTTATTTATTTATTTATTTATTTATTTATTTATTTATTTATTTATTTATTTATTTATTTATTTATTTATTTATTTATTTATTTATTTATTTATTTATTTATTTATTTATTTATTTATTTATTTATTTATTTATTTATTTATTTATTTATTTATTTATTTATTTATTTATTTATTTATTTATTTATTTATTTATTTATTTATTTATTTATTTATTTATTTATTTATTTATTTATTTATTTATTTATTTATTTATTTATTTATTTATTTATTTATTTATTTATTTATTTATTTATTTATTTATTTATTTATTTATTTATTTATTTATTTATTTATTTATTTATTTATTTATTTATTTATTTATTTATTTATTTATTTATTTATTTATTTATTTATTTATTTATTTATTTATTTATTTATTTATTTATTTATTTATTTATTTATTTATTTATTTATTTATTTATTTATTTATTTATTTATTTATTTATTTATTTATTTATTTATTTATTTATTTATTTATTTATTTATTTATTTATTTATTTATTTATTTATTTATTTATTTATTTATTTATTTATTTATTTATTTATTTATTTATTTATTTATTTATTTATTTATTTATTTATTTATTTATTTATTTATTTATTTATTTATTTATTTATTTATTTATTTATTTATTTATTTATTTATTTATTTATTTATTTATTTATTTATTTATTTATTTATTTATTTATTTATTTATTTATTTATTTATTTATTTATTTATTTATTTATTTATTTATTTATTTATTTATTTATTTATTTATTTATTTATTTATTTATTTATTTATTTATTTATTTATTTATTTATTTATTTATTTATTTATTTATTTATTTATTTATTTATTTATTTATTTATTTATTTATTTATTTATTTATTTATTTATTTATTTATTTATTTATTTATTTATTTATTTATTTATTTATTTATTTATTTATTTATTTATTTATTTATTTATTTATTTATTTATTTATTTATTTATTTATTTATTTATTTATTTATTTATTTATTTATTTATTTATTTATTTATTTATTTATTTATTTATTTATTTATTACTCGCTGGGGATCTTGGATAGAGTATGCTGGTATGTTGTGTGAGAATTTTGACAAAATTGAAGAGTTTGTGCTTTCTTTGGATCCAGCCGACGCAGGTGCAATTTCCAAGGTACACCAACCTCTGTTACCGGATAAAATACATAATTTGCCGACAGAACTATACTGTATCCATAGTTACAAGTACCTGATACTGCAGCTATTAATCTATTAGAAGAACAAGGTTTGGAAAAGGAGAAACAGTGGGATATTTTTACTTCCGTAAGGGAGCAGTTAGATGGCTTTGCCAAAGACAAACTTGAGTTTAGTCTTCAGAAGAATCCGGACATTGAGGATTTCGCAACATCTGTAGACTTGCCATTCCCAGTGAATACAGGATTTGCCCCACTGGTTTCTGTGGATATCGAAAGAAGCTTTAGCATCTACAAAGATATTCTATCTCCTAATAGAAACAGACTCACTATTAAAATGTAGAGATTCTTAATGTCTTGAAGTAAAACAACTTTGAAGCATTATTATATCACTCGATTGACTGCTTCTTATTATGGGTGCCTACGGCTGCTCACACATGAGTCTTAATCTCGGGTATCCGTGGTGGTTACAGAGAGCGATATTGTAGTTTTGTAAGAACCTTTATTTGTTTTATTTTTACACGTTTAAGCTTTGCTGAACAATTTTAAATAGAATAAAATATGCAGTTTCAAGTAATCGTTGGAACGAACTTTCACCGTGTTGCTTACATGTATCTCTCCCTCGTAATGATGCCTGTCTCCTACTGTCCTCAGTCATTATATGCTTTTAGCTTCCCAAACATCCATAATGGCCCTCACTTCATTAAGTCAAGACTTTGCCCTCTGGCGAAACCCCTCGGGTTTCCGATACTTTGTAAAAATACAATAGCAGGCTCTTTTTTCTTTGTGTTGAAGACATTGCCAAACTAATTGTATCTCGTTTACGTTAATGTTTGGGACGTTCGCTAATGACCCTCGCTAGTGCCTTTTTGGCATCCCTTCACCTGTGGTACATATTCTTAACCCTTTGCTATTAATGGATTTTGTAACTTTGATATATTCTGTATATCATAAGCGCTATACAGAAAAACTGCTACAAATGCCCCCGTCAATTACATACAAATACTTAAAAGGGTTTACACTCAAATTCTTAAAGACATAGCTTGTACATAGAATACCCTTCACATATTTACATTACACAAATCAGCACTCAACACACATAGGGTTATATTTTTAATACTACATAGTGATTTAATATTATTTTACATGTTTCTTCTTACATTGATCTTCTGATTCTATATAATTATTTTTATCAAAAGTCTTTTATGGTTATGGATTGTTCTGCTGGTTTCACTTTTAATTTGTTTTTTTTTTTTTTTTTTTTTTTTTTTCACACGCACATTATCCACTTCACTGTTTTTTTTTTTTCGATATATTCACTTTGCTTGGTATTAATTACGTTATTCTTACAGTTATTTACAAGTTTACATAGAAACAACTAGGCCCTCATTTTCATGATCCAACCATTCTTTCAACTACTTCTCACCATTTCTTTTCTTACTTTTCGATACTATTTGAGGAATTTCTATACGGTCTTATTAGCTGCTTATGCCATCTCCCAATCGATTTGTTTGTTTTTAAGTCCACTAATTCATAAGTATGCTCTCCGAATTTCTCAGTAATCATTACCGGACCTTTATATAATAGCTCTAATCTATGACTTCTCCCCATTAACGCATTGGATAACTTATGATCCCTAGCGAGGACTAGATCTCCTACCTGAGGATTCCATTTATTTTTACGTTTCTTGATTTTTGATTTCCTCTTTTCCGCTTTTTCTTGCAATCTGTCAAAAACGATCTTAGCCCTTTGTTCCTCTGATAATGGCTGACTTCTCTCAATCGTTCTTGGAGTATTTTTAAAAATGGGTTCAGGGTCAATTCCCTGCATTATCTGTATCGGTGCAAAACCAGTTGTAGTATTTACAGTATTATTAATAATTTTCTCTATGATGGGACAATACTTTACCCAGTTTCGATGATTATTATGAGTAAGCACTCGAAAATAAGTCCCTATTTCTCTTAATATCCGCTCTGTCGGATTCCCTGAAGGAAAATAATACGAACAATGATATAGTTTTATCTGGTGGCTACTTAGAGTTTCTTTGAAAATTTTATTCGCTACTTCAAACGAATGTGTGTAACAGTTACATCTTCCAGGCTTTTCCGAGAATACCCCCCTGTTTTCTATTAAACGTTTGCGTAATTTTCCTTTTTGTTCCTCATTTAGTCTCTCAGCTTGGTTCACCTTAGACTCTATTAAATTTTCTATCTTGACACAGTCCTTTCTTTCGTCGTACTCATTTATACTACTATTCTTCAAGTTAAATTTTGGGTTTTCTCGGGGTTTCTTTTCTTCGTCAAAATCACAGAAATAATTACCTCTACTCACAATATTTTGTTCCTCTATTTCATCGTATTTCCCAACTTTTAATTCTGTTAATTCCATCGCTCCAATATTTATTACCTCGACAAAGAATGTTTCCCCCTCCATTTCTTCCTCTACCTGATCCCGTACAATTATCCTCGAAGTATGGTCTAAAAATGGTACAATTATGGTGTCAGGTCCTGTTTCAAACTTAAAACTTCTATTTTCAAAATCTATGATGGAATTCCAAGCATAAAGACTATCGCAACCGATTATTACGTCAAAAACAAGCCTGGGTACAACCAAAAATAATATTTCAATGCATTTCTGTGCGATCTCGACCTTTACCATCACTTGAAATTTTACCCTTTCTTTCCTTTTACCTACTGCTACAGAGCAATATATCCCATAAACTGGCAAAGATAATAATTTTACACCACTACTCACTAAATTTTCAAAAAAAATTTGGGAACACACAGTAGTATTAGCACCTGTATCAATAATAGCCTGAAATAATTTCCCGTTAATACCAATATTTATTCTTGGCGGATCAATTAAAATTTCATTCACTGTATTTTCTTTATGTTTTTCGATCAAACATTGCCTTCTCTGTCCCTTATTTTCGAAGTACTTCCCATAATAAGAACATTCATCATTCCCAATCTTCACTGAAGGCGAAGTTGACTGGGTTTGGAGTTTTCCGAAACCTTACTAATGGCTCCTGTCCCATTCCCATTATATGAAGGTCCCGGGTTTGAATCCTGGTGAAAATTTGTTTCTTCCAATCTTTTTACCGCGTTTATAGCGTCTACCCTTTCTTCCGGATTTGGAGAAATTCTGCTATTCCCATTTCTTTCTTCTTCCCTAGGGGAATTCGGTCTGTACCAATTATTATTATGGTGATAATTATTTCCCGAAGGAAATCGATTCCTAGTGTACCCCCTTCTATCTCCGTAATATCTATTTGCCTGTACGTAATTAATTTGAGGGTTTCTTTCCCGTGGATAATTCTCAACCCTTCTTCTATTATCCTGAGGCTCAAAATTATTTCTTCTATCCTGAGGCTCAAAATTATGTCTCCTATCCTGAGGCTCGAAATTATGTCTCCTATCCTGAGGCTCAAAATTATTTTTCCGGTGGTAATTATTGTTTTTAGGGACTGGGCCATGATACCGTTGCCGAGCATCAAAATTCCTGACATCACCTGAACCTGCCCCCTGCCCGAAAATTTTTGTTGGAGATCGGTTGTTTCCAAAAGGTCTCTCATTACTTGCCTCGTTTTGGCTCTTATTTCTTTCTAGCGCGATTAACAAGTCAATCATTGCCGCTATTGTCATCGGCTTCGCAATAATCAGATAGTGTTGAATTGTTTCCGGAAAATGTGTGGTTATTAAATTAATTAATTCTATTTCTCCCATCGGAGGGTCAAGCATCTTACATTTTCTAGCTATAGCCATAAAATAATTAACCATGCATTGATCTTTATGCGGGTTATATTTCCCATTACTCAGTTCCAGTCTTATATTTGCCTGCCTGCTAGCTCCCCAATACCTATTTAAGAAAATTTCCTTAAATGTCCGATAATCATTACTTAATCCTACTGATAACTCTAACCAGTTTGAAGCGTTGCCTTTAAAACATTTTCTGACAACCGTCATCTTATATTCCTCGGGAATACCTTTTACAAGAAAATACTCTTGCATGCTATTTATAAAAGCCTTGGGGTCATCAAATTCTTCGTTTTCAAAGGTTGGTGGTGAAATTTCGCTCAAAACATGGTTGGGCCATTGCAAATGTGGACTATTGCGTGCATTAACATTGACATTGGTATTACTATTACCTGATGTACCAGCATTTAAATTTAACATCGGAATGTCCGCTGACGCACTATGCATCGCTTCGTCCCGTGCTGCTACCGTAATAGTGTTACTACTCACAGAATCACTAACATTGTCAGACATACATATGTTATTTAATCTTTCTTTCAGTTTGTCATTTACCTCATCTACACTCACAGCTAATCTCCTAGTTTCCCTCTCTGATTGCTCTAATCTTTTCCTACAAATTTCTAATTCCTTGCTATTAAATTCCCTTTCCTTAGCTAATTCAGTAGTTATTTCCTCCCTTAATTTTCTATTTTCTTTCTCTACATTTTTATTAACTGTTTTAATCTCTTCCCTAACCTGTTCCTGACTTTCCCTCATTTCAATTCGTACATTTTCAATTTCAATTTTAACCTCTTCCTGATTATTTCTAACCTCACTTCTTACATTTTCTATTTCATTTCTAACTTCCTCCTTGAAATTTTCTAAAACCTTCTGTTGTTTCTCAATCTTATTTCCTATTTTGACTAAGTCAGCTGTTAAGTTCTCCCTCGTATTTTCTACCTTTTCTGTTAAACCCGTTAAATCTTTCTGACTCTGATCTACCTTTTCTGTTAACCCCGTTAAATCTTTCTGACTCTGATCTACCTTTTCTGTTAAACCCGTTAAATCTTTCTGACTTTTTTCTACCTTTTCCTTAATCTCTTTCTGACTTTCTGTTAACCCCGTCATCATTGACATAAGTGACTTTAATATTTCATTAGTCTCCATGCTTCCCCCTGTTTCTTCTCCCTGATTTTGTATATTCGTATCAGCCACTCTGTCCCTTGCATTATCTACATTACTATATACACCTTCTCCCACTCTCTCATCACCCTCCTGCACTTCCATATTTATATCTAATTGCTCGATCATTTTCCCGTTCCTTAAATACATTGACTATATACTACAACACGTAGATAAAATTCTCACTCAGTACCTTAATCAACTTGCTGCACTGCTATTCGATGTGGATCCTCTCGTTCCTGCTGTGTCCTGGGTCACCTTCCCTGGAGTTCACGACCTTTGTTGTTCAGCTCCCTGAAGTTCTCCGCATACCTTATTCTGCTTCCCTGAAGGACTCTGAAGTTCTCGCTCAGCATTCCTGAAATTCTCTGAAGTTCACGCTCAGCATTCCTGAAGTTCTCTGAAGTTCACGCAGCATTCCTGCAATTCTCTGAAGTTCACGCCACACGTTGGAGCGCCAATTTGAAGCATTATTATATCACTCGATTGACTGCTTCTTATTATGGGTGCCTACGGCTGCTCACACATGAGTCTTAATCTCGGGTATCCGTGGTGGTTACAGAGAGCGATATTGTAGTTTTGTAAGAACCTTTATTTGTTTTATTTTTACACGTTTAAGCTTTGCTGAACAATTTTAAATAGAATAAAATATGCAGTTTCAAGTAATCGTTGGAACGAACTTTCACCGTGTTGCTTACATGTATCTCTCCCTCGTAATGATGCCTGTCTCCTACTGTCCTCAGTCATTATATGCTTTTAGCTTCCCAAACATCCATAATGGCCCTCACTTCATTAAGTCAAGACTTTGCCCTCTGGCGAAACCCCTCGGGTTTCCGATACTTTGTAAAAATACAATAGCAGGCTCTTTTTTCTTTGTGTTGAAGACATTGCCAAACTAATTGTATCTCGTTTACGTTAATGTTTGGGACGTTCGCTAATGACCCTCGCTAGTGCCTTTTTGGCATCCCTTCACCTGTGGTACATATTCTTAACCCTTTGCTATTAATGGATTTTGTAACTTTGATATATTCTGTATATCATAAGCGCTATACAGAAAAACTGCTACAACTTCTTGTGTTTCCTTTCTTCTGATGAGCGATAATTTGATGTACTTGTTTGTGATTCAATACATTAGAATAGAGGAAAGAGAAATTGTTGAATTAGTTTAATAAACCAGCTCCTTTTTGTTCCTTTTTTTACCTTATTTGAGCACTTTTTCATCTGAAATTTGCACCTAAAAGTCCTAACCCTGGCAATTAAAAATATACATTGTGGAAGTTTGTAAGGTGCAGTATTCCAGTATTGGGTATTTTACATTATTTTTCATGAATTTTGATGCTCTATACACGTGCATTCAATAACAATAAACTTACCTACAAATTTAAAATGTCTGTTTTCATTTGATTCTATGCAACTTATGAACTATTGAAACGCTCATTGATATGTCATCCTGAGATTCAAATTAATGTAATTTCGTCAGCATTCCTGCTAAGTTTAGCTTAAATAAGTTACTGCATTCTGTATTTATGCTACATCTTCGTGGACGAGGGGGAAATATTGTTCGACGTACACAAATAGACAGTAACCGTCGGTTAAATAGAATGGCACACGATCAATTGACGGACACTATAAATGGAAACTGACAATGTCAATCATATGTTGCGTATTCAGCGGTTGGTAAACCATCAAGTTTGTTCGATTATACCCCTCAGGGATTAACTAAAAATATTGTCCATCAAATCGCATTAAGGTAAAAGAAAATACGTAGTAACAAATTTTACTCCTGTTAATATTAAGATTAAACTATATTTAAACGTTTAGTTTTTGTTCATTAAAAAAATATACCTGTCGTGAAAATTATTTGAGTTTTTCCTTTCTTGGTATTACTTAAAACAGTTTTAAGTTTGCACTCAACACATTTAAGTTTATAGTATACAGAGACGCACACGCGTAATTGATAGGTCGAGTTGTGATAACTGTATGCGTGGTGGCGGCAGGTACTTTAAAAACATTTTTAACACATTTATCTTCAAAACCGTCCAAATAATTTATAGTTTATTTTAAAAATTTTATGTTGTTGTTGTTTTTTTTTACAACGTTTGCACAGGACGTCTGTCGGGTACTAAGTAAAACATCAGAATCTTACAATTTAAAAATATCTGAAAATAAAACAAGAGTTTTAGTATTTAAGGGAAATGAGCATGTTAGAAGCAAGACTGTAATAAACAAGGAAATTATACAACATATGGCAACATTTAACAACTTTGGATCAGAATTAGCCGCTGCATTAGACGAGAAAGATGTTGAAAAGAAATTAAATAAATTCAGTCTCATGTGCGGCACAGTAAAGGGAACCCTTAGAAGGAAAATTAGAAGAGAAACACAAATTAAATTTTATAAAAAATGGCAGTCCCTGTACTACTTACTGTATTCAAGTGAAACATGGGTATTAAACAGAAAAGAAAAATTGAATCAGCAGAAATGAGATTTTTAAGATCAGCGGCTGGGTACTCTCCGCTAGATTACAAAACAAATGAAGAAAGAAGAGAAGAATTGAGCATATTTAACTTAATAGAAAGGATTAAACAGAATAAAGAAAACTGGAGACGACATGTACAGAGGATGAACAAGGACAGATTCCCTAGAATATTGACCGACTATGTTTCAATCGGTAAAATAGAGATAGGAAGACCGAGAAAGAGATGGAAAGATGATATTGATTGATGGGGACGGAACGGATCCAAGGGTCCAAACCTTAATTGGTGATGACAATTTAAGAATTGCTTGTAAAAGAACCAGTAGGAAAAGGCCCTGTGAATATAATACATCATATTTTTGCATAAAGTCTGTCACTTTGTCCTAGAATGAAATGTTCAAAAGGACATCGAACTCAACACCGATAAAAAAGAATGCGGTTAGACGAAGTGAATAGTTTATCTGGAAAAGTGGTTCACCTTCAGTGTTGGAAAGGTCTATGTCGTTTCCATGGTCTTAAACTTCTAAGAATTGCGCTTTTGCAGCAGGAAATGCCTGTGTTTGCTTATCGGTGTGTACGATGGGCACAGGTCATTCTTCCTGGTCTTTATGACTTTGTCAAGAATTTCCCTACTTCCTTACTGCTAATGAATCAAGCAAGCGCAAGGTTAAACTCCACAAAACCTGTTTGCTGACATTCACTTGTTTATCATGCACTAAGAAAATGAAAACGTACTGCTTCACGTAACGTAAAAACTTGCTTAACTCGGAAAGCCTTATAATATTGTGCAAATTGTGTTCACTAAGGACATGAAAAATATAAAGAAAGATTTTAGACAACTTTTTGGTAAAGAGGAATAAGTAACTCTGGGATATCGTAATTACTTGCTGCATGAACGTCAATAATTTACAAAATTCTAGCAGCCAAACTATCTGAGAGAATATTCTCACCTTTAATCTGCAGAAAGAATAAACCGTATGCCTTTTTTGTGCATTTTTCAATGTTTCAATATTTCCTTAGTTTTATAGCTTTTTGAAAGGCTGACCCATTTATAACTGATTTAAGGGTGGTGTTATTTATTTTGTATGCATTTAGTTGAATAATTTTCATAGTAACTGGCATTGTCACTGGTATATGACGAAAAAATAAATTTGGGAAGTAAAAACTGAGACATCAATGTAAAAGTTTAGTAAAATATTAATGATAACCCTTGACTTCAAGATAGTTTTACTTTTTCAGAACAAAATATTCTACTAAACACAAATAAAATAATTCATAAATGTCATTCATGTAAAAATTGGGACATTAGTTCACTTTTCCAAAACTTATGAAAGTAACAACATGCGTGTATTAAAAATTGTAACTTTCCTGCGGTTTTTCTCTCTCAGTGATATTGCAAAGAGGATGGAATTTCAAAACCATCACAGACACGCTCTTAAAAATCTGACTACCCCTTTACCTAATATATCGCACAACGAAATGTGTAAAATTGTGGATTAAAAGTTGATCTGCATCAGAACGAAATAGAATGACAAGCCTTAGTAATAATAGTCAGGAGTGAGTATAAAAAGTCACGTGGATCAGATTATTGGCATTTAATATGTTTATAAGATATGTGATGTTTTATATTCACATAATTGTTTCTATACACTCTTCAACAAACTATTCTTAAAACAGCTTATTCTTCTATCTACTTCACGTTAATCAAGATAAACAGTTTTAGAAATTCTTTTATTACACCTTGAGTAGGGGAATACAGTAGACCTAAGGGAAGGTAAAGCCTTTTAAGAACAAGTCGATATGTCTTGGCTTTAAAATTACGTTAATCAAGAGAATAAAAATAAGGAATAGCGACTTCGCATTTGGGAAACGCGTTTGAAAACTGATATTATGAATATTATTATCAATATAATGAATATCTCAAAAATGGTTAACTTCACACAACCATTTTTAAATTCTAAATTCTGTGCTGTAACGGGTCCCTTTTTTGTACACTAAGCCTTTTTTCTGTTACAGTTCACGAGTAATGCAAAAAGTCATTCGGAATGAAAACCTTTTCAGAGGCCTTTGCTAGAAACTTTAAGATATACATTTCATATATCATAAACATATCTTGAAATATGGTGCTTTAATTAAAACTGGTAATCATTTTTGAGAAAATAAACATTTTCGAGGAAGTTACCGTGTAAACTGATAAAGGACAGTTTGCTGTAGGGAAATTTTCTTGAAAACGCTAGTTAACGAGGTTTTTGCTACAAAGGTGAAAATAGGCATATTAAGGCAAATGTTATGAGCTATAAAAGAATATGAACATAAAAATGTTCCATCAGCCTCCATTTTCTGGAAAATCTGTAAAATAGAGTAAAGCAGTAGAAAATTGCAAAAATCTAAGCTAATGAACCATGAGCTTATAAATACTGCCGATGTGTTCTAAACCAACTTTCACAAATAGTTCTTATCTTTTCAATGTTTAGGATTCAAATTGAATAATAGTAGCCTAATAAGGTATGTATGATTTGTTATGGGGAGGGGGTTGAGTGATTCATTGTTTAAGTGCTCTCGGCGCCAGACCAGCGGGAAATGACAAAGGCAGTGGGGTCCCTTCACGAAGTATCACATTTTCATTTCAGTTTAATTTTGTATTGCTTGTGAAAAGTCGTTACAAATTACATTTACTGTCTGTTATTTAATTTTCCCTATAATGAGGAAATCTCCTTGTTGCTTGTGTAAATTTTTCGAACAATTTCTGTTATCTGTGTGGGCAGTTTACTATAAAATTCAGTGTTGATCTTTGGCAGAGACCTTGAAAGCAGCATATTTCAATAACTTTGACTGTCATGTTGGTGACGAAGGCAAAGAGTCGGCTCCTGCTCCTCATTTGTGCTGTATAAGGTGTTATTCTAATCTCCTAGGACATGAGTGGTGACAAACGTCGCACTATACCTTTCGGAGTGCCAATGATCTGGAGCGAACCAACTAGCGATGCCATTATTTCTGTCTAGCAGAAATTGGGGGACATTAAAAATAGGTCCAAAATTGAGTATGCTAATTTCCATCCGCAATAAAACCTGTTTCACATGGACCTTAGCTCCCAGTTATCAGCCCACCTTCACATTTAGAAGAAATCGCTTCAGGAAATGAGCCAGTTGGTGAGCACATCCCATCCACTTCTTTTGATACAGAACACTGCCCAGAGCCTGAAAATAAACCCCCCCTGATCAACCAGTCCAGACTAAACAATTTAGTGAGGGATATGAATCTCACGAAACAGAGGGTGAGGTGCTGAGTTCACGATTGCAACAATGGAATTTATTGACTCTCGATATAATAATTTCAGTTTTCAGAAAGAAGCATGAACAGTTTACCAGGTACTACGCTATGAAAAATTCCCTTTGTGTAATCACAGGTATAAATGGTTTAATGAACGAGCTGGTATTTCAACACATCGCAGAAGAATGGCGGTTGTTTATTGACTCTTCTAAACTAAGCCTCAAAGCAGTGTTGCTCCACAACGGAAATACTTAACCATCAATACTAGTGCCGTATTCAGTAGAAATACAGCAAAAATACGAATGTGTGACGGTTCTGTTGATTACTGCAAGTACGGATGCTAAATATGTGGAGACTTAAGGTCATTGCCATTTTATTAGAATTATAAGGGGGATTTACGAAGTACTGTTGCTTTCTATGCTTGTGGGATAGGGAGATACTGGATCACTATACTGTAAAAGAGTGGCTTCTAAAAGGAACTCACACAGCAGGACAGCACAATCTGAAGTATGCTTCCGTAAGCCCAAACAAGGAATTCTACCTCTGTGCACATAAACTTAGGCCTAATGAAAAACTTCGTTAAGGCTATGGACAAAAATGGAGAAATATTTGTTTACCTCAGAAGCCAGTTTACAAAACTCATCTTTGCAAATGTAAAACAAGGCCCCCAAATTCGGAGACTTCTAAACGATGACTACTTTGAAAGAACGCTAAGTGCTAAGGGACTAGCAACCTGGAAAGCCTTTCGTGGAGTAGTGAAGGGATTCCTAGGAAATAATAAAGCAGAAAATTATTGCCAGATAGTTAAGGAACTCCTGGACCGTTACCAAAAGATGGGTGTAGGATGTTCCTCAAAATTCACTTTCTCCATTCACATTTGAATTTTTCCCCCAAGAATTTCGGAGTTGTGAGGACACACTGTAAGAGCTTCCATTAGGATATTCAATAGATGGAGCATAGGTACCAGGGTAGATGGGATCCCTCTATGATGGGCGACTACTGCTGGTTTTCAATTAGAGAAAGTGACGCATGCTACGAAATTAAATAACAAAGCTGCAAGTGTTAAAATATCTCTATTACTTAAGATACATTTTCTTATAGCTGCATGTTTCAGAGGCTTGCCGTTACAGGATGTGTTTTTGTTCAATTCTGGTGCTATTTTACTTTATTTTTGGCTCTATTTTCAAACTTCTTTGTGAGATAAAACAAGTTCTACAAAAAATTAAGTAAAAACTACTTCATTTAAAAAGAAAGAAAGATGGTCCAGTTACTACAGCGGTCTTAATTTATCGAGCTGTGTGTTATCTCCTGTGTAAAATTAAAGCATTTCATGTGCAGACTCAGTAGTTTTAAGTGAGTATTAATTATTAGAATCATATGCTAAAAAAGTAAAATGCTTTTGTATGAATCCGCTTCGACTCTATCACACAAAAACGAGTATGCTACGAAGTTTTTACTGTCATTTTCGCATTCAGAAGGATAGATTTAGTTAAAGTGACATGTTGTTCATGTGGCAGATAAAAAGTTGAAATTTGTTGACTAATGAAATCTTCCTGTCACATCCCCGGAAGACGCTGAACTTAAATACAAAGTTTGGTACTTATATGACTCTTCCTTTGGAGTTCTGCTCTTTTCAGACACAGATGCAGACACACACGCACACACACATACACACAGACGCACACACAGGCACAGATACAGACACACACGCATACACACACAAACACACACACACACACCGACTTTCTTTCTAAAAATGCTTTTTTTTTTTTTTCCATTCACAGTCTATAAAACTGTTTGTGCTGAAATCTCGATATCCAGTTTTTGGGTGGAAAGCAATATCTTCTCTTCCCACTATGTAAATAAAGTAAAAATCTTATGAGTTGTACTCGTATGACTTTCTTTATCACTCTTGTACAAACTGTTCTTATAAGCGCTTATTCTTCTATCTACTTCGTGTTAATCGAAATAAGCATTTTTAGAAATGGTGGTATTACCAGAGCTAGGACAAATACCCATTGAGCGAGAAATCAACGTAACTACCACTCTACCTAGTATACGTGACGTCACTCTGAACACATCGAGGCTTGGACGAAACTCAGGCTACGGCCCGATTGCGTCATCTTTGGAACAGCTGATCAAAGCGAACCGAGGCCAACGTGAATATGACTTTTCCGTTTGAAGGAATAGCGTAAGGAAGTGATATCCACTGAATTATCACTCATTATTGAAAATAAAAACGCGTAACAAAAATATCTGCACAATATTAAAATACGTTACATAAATAATAAATCACACATCAATATAATAAAGATTAACTATCTAACCATGTCAATAGCTGCTATTATTATCAAATTTTAAATATGGGCCATGTGAATACTGCCAAACTTAATTCCACTGAAACTGAATATTTACATGTAAATGGAACATTCCATTCTCAACAGTATTTTGACTTTTAATGGTCCATTGTGACTAACCGATATATTATTATAACTAGTCAATCATATTAAACGAATAGTAATATCGATATGTTGCTTACCCCGGAGAAGCTGGAAGACTCATTTTTCAATATCACTTGTATAAAATACTTACCAATGTATCCCCTTACCTAACAATATTTATTAATGATGGAATCTACAAATTTTAACTTATTATCATGGGGGCATATACAGATATTTATGAACTATCCCAACTACTTTGACTATTTTCAGTTTATTTTTTTCTTTCAGATTCAGTTTTGTTTATTGAGAGAAGGTTTGGCCTGGTGCTGGTAGGGGGGTGTAGATTTGTCCTTTAGATTGGTATCCCATGTCTATCAACATTTACCATGCTACTTTGGTAAATTTGCACATAAAATAGCAATTATCAACAATTGGCTAAGCTGTTATATCCGTGCTAATTTGTAAAAGTGGAGAAAGATTTGAGATATGATGTTATAAAGTTAGGTTAGGGTTGGATATTGTTACTGATGGCAGGTGTAGATGTTGCCTCTGATAACACAGGATAAATTTTGATAACACAGCACTCTGTCGTTCTGTTCATAAAAATACACCTAGGTGTCGTTGCCTACACAATACCATAATGTCTGAGTAGAGACATGAGACAAAATTTGACGCAAGTATAATAGTTTTCCCTTTTTGGTGAAGGTGGGTAAAATGTAAATGACCTAGCTACTGTCTGTTTCCTAAATTTATTGTTTAACTTGATAAATTTTAATATTCATTGCATTTAACTGTTACCAGAATGGTTTAACAAAAACCCATTACGTGATCATCTTTAGGCCACCAAGAACAGTTTTTGGGTGTAGATTTGTCCTTTCAATGTCTGTTTCATTTATATATATTGACTGTCATAATTAATTTTACATCCATACACACTACAACGTTGACCCATATTGTTGAACTACACCTAAAACACACCTTTCAGTACCGGTCACCAGCTTAAAAAATAGGTTAGGACTAGAATAACTTCACTGAAGAATTAAACATTTATTAAATCACTTAAAATTACACACTATAAATAAAACTAGTAATTTTAATTTAATAGTTCAACTATAACATGTAAAACTTGCGGAAAACTGTTCAATTTTATTGCTCAAAAGAAACCGTTTAAAAGTGCAGCAAAAAAAAAATTGTTATAATTCTCGTACTACACAAGAAAACTACTGAAAAATGAATTTTTATTAATTTACAATATTTAAAAATAAACACAATCACTGAAACACCATATACCGCCACTAACTCACTTTCAATTAAACAAAACTAACACGTGTTGCTCCATAACATCCCACACTGGTAGCCATGTTGGTTAGAACTCCAGCTTCACCGCGATCAGCTGATCGACCTGCATCAAGGCCTTGATATAACGTCGGTCTCGGAACACATGGATTCAGGGCTGTACAGTTGTAAGTCATTAGTTCGACTGCTGGCTGTGCGCTCTGTGTTTACGTTCTGTTCTGCGCTATACAAAGTTCAATGTCAGACTCATCCCGTACTGCCACATTGAAAACCTTAGTGGAAGAATTTGGTATATATAATTTCACCGTGAATGGAAAAAACATATAGCGTAGATCGTGTCATTCAGAAATACGAAGTTGTAAAGAGAAGCAAAAGTTGTTAAAACAACAATATAATACAGATAAACATAAATCACTTATTGCATTGTCAGCTAGTAAGAAGGCAGAAGAACAAAAAATGTCACCACTACAAGCGGACCTATTTGAAGAAGTGTATAAATTAATTATATATATATATATATATATATATATATATATATATATATATATATATATATATATATATATATATATATATATATATATCAATATACCATTTTACAAACTATACCAAAATCGGTTTAAAAATGTCTTTAGGAGGTATACTAAACTATTTGACAAAAAAAAGTGAGAGAGCAGGTAATGCAGCACGTAAATGTTCATATTTTTGGCAATACACACGAATTTATCTGTAATGTTTATTATCTAAATTAGATTTTTTGTTACAGCCCTGATTACGATGCTTATGTTACCTGTGTGACCCCTTCCCCTCTCCGCATTATCAAAACACACTCGCAGCGCGCGCACATTGCAAGGAAAAGGATATTTGTCCTAGCTCTACTTATAAATTTCCTTGTAGATACAATGGAAATAGGGGGATAAGTAGCCTTAAGCGATAATCAACTCTTTTAAGAACTATTTGCTACATGATGGCTTTGAAATTCCATTCTCTTTGCATGGCTACGAGAAGAATAAAGAATAACGAGTACCCATTTAAGAAAAGTAATTACAAAATTCAAACCAAT
Organism: Tenodera sinensis; assembly: GCA_030765045.1. Lineage (NCBI taxonomy): Eukaryota > Metazoa > Arthropoda > Insecta > Mantodea > Mantidae > Tenodera > Tenodera sinensis. The sequence goes on from CM060964.1 coordinate 193,273,455, forward strand.
AACAGGGAATTTCTCGACAATAGTATCCCAAAAACATAAATAAATTGATACAAATTGCATGCTTTAACGAGATCTATATTACTTTCTCTACTGATAAGTAGAAGGAAGTATTGTATTCTATCCAAAAATTCGATGTCGAGATTTCATCGGAAATATATGTTTTGAGACCCCCTGAATCCAAAAGAAAACATGTTTAGAAAAAGGTTCGTGTGTGTGTGTGTGTGTGTGTGTGTGTGTGTGTGTGTGTGTGTGTGTGTGTGTGTGTGTGTGTGTGTGTGTCAGTCTGTGGACAGCATAACTCAAAAACAAAAAGTCCGTTAAAAACCAAAGTTGGTATTTAAGTTTGTCTTTCAAGGATGCGACACGAAGATTTTGAAGAAAATAGCCCCCACTTTCCCTTTACATGGAAAATGTTTCGAACATTTTGATTTTCCTGAAAATGGATCTAACGATTTTGATTAAAATGCCATATGTTTGAGATATTTTTATGACAAATGAAATGTAAATCTTGAATTTTATGGCTATAGCCCCTATTGTCGTATCTATTCTGGACGAGTCGTATCTACTCTGCATAACTGGTAAGCCGTTAGAGATAGACCAAATCATACCATACAAAACAAGTAGATCTTGCTAAAATACACAATTTATGTCGCAATAAATTTTCTTGTAGGGTGAACCATTTCGGAGATAGTCCTTGTTATGTATGTGAGTTTCAGAAAACTTAAAACTTTCGTGAAATGGAACATCGTTGTTCATTTTTTATATGTTAAGTGTGCAAAGAGAACGGAATCTCAAAGCTTTAAAAGATTTGACTATTCTAACATTCCCCTTGCACCTACAAGGAAATAGCAATAAGATAATTTCTACAAATGTTAATCTTAACATGAAGAAGATATAGGAATAAGAGTTTGTAAGAATGGTTAATACAAAAGTAGAGAAAATCATGTGAGTGCAACACATAAGATCTTTTTTGTGTAGTAAGACTTTGTCTAACTATTACAGTTTACCATTTATACAAAAATCATTCAGAATGAAGAGGACTTTGCAGACTATTCCCAGAAAATTAAAGATGTATATTTAATTTATTATCAAAAATATGTTAAACATATGGTAATTTAATCAAAATCGTCAAGAGTCATTTTTGAGAAAATTCATATTTTCGAAAGATATTCCAAGTAGAGGATAGTTTGGAATGGGAAGATTTTCTTGAAAATTTAGGTGTCGCATCTTTGCAAGACGCTGAAGTTAAATACTGTAACTGACAACTGACTTCTTGTTCCCGAGTTATGCTGTTCACAGACAGACGCACACACAGGGTGACAGAGACACACACATGCACTCGTACACAGATCTTTTACTAACCTACCTTTATTCAGGGAGTATCAAAACATGTATTTTCGGTGAGATTTCGGTATCGAACCTTTTGGTGGAATGCAAATACTTCCCCTACTTTAAGTAGTAGTTAAAGTAAAAATGAAATGAGGAAGCATTCCAAGAAAACCGCATTCTCCGTATGTAGAATCTCACAGAAGAATTATTGTCATTCGACATATGAAATAGTAAATAGGAATCTATGGGTTCAACCAAAGGATGCTGTTACAAAGACGTCCTTTACGGCTTCTAGACGCCAAGTCACGTTTATGCATAACAATGGTTCATGACATCTTTTTATCACTGATGCAGATGTAACGTAACGGCGAAGGAATGCCCTTGGAGTTCCAATGAATGATTAACACATATTGCAGCGATCTCCACAAGTAACGGAGTGCGCCTCAGCTTCTGGCACTCTCCGCTGTTGAAGTCCTATCAGCAGTCACTTCATCCGATTAAGGAAACGGAAACGTCCGTTGGATACCAACTGTTATACTTCATCAAACACATTTTTACTTTCTCTGCTACGCAAGTATGCTAAGTAGGAGAAGGTTGTATGCCACCCAAAACTTCGAGATTTCATCGGAAACAAACATAAAAAAATTAAAAAAGGTACGCGCGCGCCTGTGTGTGTTTGTGTGTGTGTGTGTGTGTGTGTGTGTGTGTGTGTGTGTGTGTGTGTGCGTGTGTGTGTGTGCGCGCGCGCCCTTGAGAACAGCATAACTCAAAAATCCGAAGTCCAAAATGTACCAAACGTGAGATTTAAGCTTACCATTTCCCGAGGATGCAACACGAAGTTTCGAAAGAAAATTCCCTAGTCTAAAGTACCCTTTACAGGAGTTATTTTTTCGAAACTCTTGTTCTTTTCAAAATTGTGGTACCGATTTTGATTAGAATACCATATAGTTAAGATATTTTCATGGGAAATGAAATGTATATCTTGAATTTTCTGCTAATAGCCTCCGAAGTCCTCTTCATCCTGAGTGACTTTTACATAAACCGTTTAGTGCAGAAAAAATTTAGATCCCGTTAAAACACACAATTTATGTGAAATAAATTGTTTTATAGAACTAAGCATTTCCGAAATATTTCTAGTTAATGGTTTGGATTTTCCAATAGGTTTCTCAAATGGGAAGTCATTTGTTTTTTTTTGTTTTTTTTTTTTTTTTTTTTTTTTTTGGTTGGTCATGTAAACGGAACAAAATTTTAAAACCATCAAATGTCCTGTTCCTGAGTTTTGACTATCGCTTAATCCTACTGTGTTCCTCTTGCAACTCCAAGGTGACATGTAATTAAATCAATTCTGGAAGAGTGCATCTCGATTAACATGGAGTAGAGAGAAGAATCAGCTTTTGTATTAGTAGTGTGTTGAGAAATGCACAGAGAAAGTCATCTGAATGTAGCACAGATTTTTAAGAATTTAATACAATGAGTCAGGAAATTGTCTTTTTCTCAAACAGCACTTTGTGTGAAAAAATGTCGTTTTGTTTACGTTTTTAAAGAGAGCTCTAGCAATTTTAATTAGTGTTATGCCTAAGGAGGATTAGGTTTACAACGCACGCTGACTTCATAAGCCAAATCATTTGCATATCTGAACTTAAATGTCGAATGCCTTTGATTAATCATTAGTGATACATGTTACTTTATAGTGTGAATTTGCTTTCGAAACTCTTCATTGTAGAAAGGTATAGCTTATATCATAGAAGGAACCACATTGCATACCTACATAGGCAGAACTCTCATTTCCCGTTTCTTTCAGTCCGCTTGTCTCATGACCTAAAAATGTTTGAAAAACGACCTATAAAATGACTTTAAAGATTACAAAATGACATAATAATCACAACAAATAATCTAAAAGCAATATTAACTTAATTAAAATTAGTACACAGACGGTTCCAAATGAATAATACATCCATATAACTGCTATACAGGCTGAAAAAATCGCATAAAATAACACTGAGATAATTTAAAAATTAAATAGAAATGTATGTTTGTTTCATATTTTTGTTTGAAGTCTGTAAAGAAAATGAACAAAAGTATTTATGAACCAGGTATTACAAAACTCTGTCATCAATATTTTGACCTCGCAGATGATACTAAATTCATAGTGAGTGAGACTTCACAGTTTGTAACACGAGGACAGTAGCAAGCCGACTGTGCGCACTTCTCGTATACTAACCCTACTAACCTTCGTAAGTGCTGCCCTGGTAAATGTCATTCCTCCGCCCTAGTAACTAAGGGATTTTTCCCCAAGAATGCGAGTAAAGGATGTCCAAACTTACTCGTATCTCTGAGGTGAAAAGTAAAATGTCTGCATTTTGAAAACTTATCCTTATGAAAAACAAAAGTAATATAAAACTCTTTATATACTCAATGTAAATGTAGGAGAGTGACTAAATAAACAAAGGACAAGAAAATGACAAAATAATGATGTAAACTATAAACAATAATTGTCCTAAAATTGAGAATTAGTTTTCATTTCATAATCTGGAACCCATGGTAAGGAATTATACACATATTAGTAATGCCTATAATATAACAATTAAATGATGAGTCATCACAATTCAGGCCCGGGTTATGAATACTATTAGTTGATTCGCATTTATTTTTAAGGCAAAATTTTTAGAAAATCAATGTTGCAGTAACTTAACTTTTTATTTTCAACACAACTTTGAAAAAAAAATTCTGAATTATCATAGAAGAACCCACCTGTTCATTTCAGTGCTCAAACAACATTCAAATGAATGTGCGCAGATGTGTGCAAATATTGCATAAAGTTTTAAACCTTCTGTTTTCTGGCAATTCTGTACCATTATATTTGTACAGCTTTCAACTGTTTCTCATGTTTCAGTTTTCGTTCGATTTCTTTTCACTTTTCAGTATAGGTTCTTTGAAACTGGTGTAGAGGTCTAGAAACATTTTATATCATTCATATCTTTGGATTTCGCGTTTCAATGACTTAATACACGATACATTTTTATGAAATTGAATTTACTATATACTAATTTATTAAATTTTCCAAGAAAATTATTTGTTACACAGCATTTAACCTTTAATTCCAAATAAATATGTTTGATAAATAATGTGTATACTTTTAAACATTTTCAAACTTTCATCACATCAGACGTTTTAGATATGGCTCGATTTTAATTCCTGGATTTTCTTTTGGAGATATATACAGCCACAAAAATGAATTTTCTTTCTAACATGTTATTATAGCCAAATACAACAAATAAATGTTGAGTTGAAAATGTAAGCTAGTCCAAAATCAGTTCATGCTTAGCATTTGAAAGCTAATACACTTGTTTCCAGCACGTAAATTTTTATCACATGAGATATTGTTCATGTGACTCGATTTTCATTTATGGATATATATATATATATATATATATATATATATATATATATATATATATATATATATTTTAGAAAGAATCGTAATGATCACTGTTATAGCATCACCAAGGCGTGAGAATTCACCACTAATACTTCTCAGAGCTTTTAACTTTTAAAAAGTATTTGATAAATTAGAAGAACGTTAAAATAACTATAAAATATTTTCTGGGGTCTCCAGCTTTATACCTACGCATATAGATATAAATAATATACTGGATCGAATTCTGAAATTAGCAATAAATCAAAAATTGAAATTTTACCATGAAAAGTTCCACAGAAATGTAACAGTTACTTAAGGGTATGCATGCAGACAAGACAGGGGTTGTTGCAAACAATTCAGATGCAAGAATCCAATGATAGGATATAGGTATAATATAAATATTTTCTTTTTCTTCATTAGAGGTTACATCGTAATTATTTTAGAAAACCGTTATTCAATACAGAAAATAAATAGATATGTAACAGTTGAAATACGCCAATGATATAAACACTAAATATCTGTATGTAAAAGTCAAAAAATTCACACAAATGTTACTAAAAGAAATATGCTAATGAAACTAAATCAGTAGACGTAACAAAAGTATCAATATACATCCACAGAAAATTTCATTTTGTCACTTTAATTAGTCCCAGACATGAAACTGTATCTCTGTAAGATAGCTCTCTTTATCTTCATTGAAGACAAGATGAAAGCGTGGTGTTCACAATATGACGCATTTCAGACTTCAAACGCAACAAAGTCCGATTTCATTAATCTTGAAAAAGTACACATATTTCTTGTGACCATCCTATTGCGTGCAATGAATACCACCAAACTCCAATTTTGTGGTTTATATGTACTATCAAGTCTAACACATTTCAAACTGTGTTAGAAAATGCACTATCTAGCAGTTTCTCTCACTCTTTCTCTCAAGTAAATAGGTACCTATATCTTTCGGACCCATCACTGCATAAGGAGGAACTGCACTACTAGATCATGCGGTTTAAAATAAATGTTAATAAGTGCGAAACAACGTTATCGTAATTCCATACAAACTCCAAGTTTTTATTTAAAACGAACTGCAACATTACGGTTATTAGCAAAATAAAGAAACAGTTTGCAGCACGATATTTAAATATTTTTAGGGACCCAGCTGGGTGAGACTCTATATTTAAAACAAACATCCAGAGCACAAGATACAGCAATTATTATTATTATTATTATTATTATTATTATTATTATTATTATTATTATTATTATTATTATTATTATTATTATTATTATTATTATTATTATTATTATTATTATTATTATTATTATTATTATTATTATTATTATTATTATTATTATTATTATTATTATTATTATTATTATTATTATTATTATTATTATTATTATTATTATTATTATTATTATTATTATTATTATTATTATTATTATTATTATTATCATCATCATCATCATCATCATTATCATCATCATCATTATTATTATTATTATCATTATTATTATTATCATTATTATTATCATTATTATTATCATTATCATTATTATTATTATTATTATTATTATTGTCACTATCATTATCATTATCATTATCATTATCATTATCATTATCATCATCATTAGTATTATTATTATTATCATTATCATTATCATTATCATTATTATTATTATTATTATTATTATTATTATTATTATTATTATTATTATTATTATTATTATTATTATTATTATTATTATTATTATTATTATTATTATTATTATTATTATTATTATTATTATTATTATTATTATTATTATTATTATTAATTATATTACTAGTTTGTAGGAATAGGCATGGCATCCATACAATGCTCACCACTTGTCCTCAACCAACAACCCTATGGCAATGATCTTTCCCGTACATAGCGCACGAGGGTGTCGAGAATACCTGTTGGCACCCCTGACTGTCTTGAAAGTGTTCTTTGAAGAGATGAATGCTGTTTCAGCAACGATGCCACTATGAGGAGACACAACATACATTACTGGTTCCCTCACAATCCTCATTGAGTAAGAAAATGTTTGGTGTGGTATCCTTGGGGTCAATGTTATCGGATTTGTCTTAATCCCAACTTAGAGTTAGAGGACCACGGTATCTGGAATTCCTGCAAGGCGAGCTTCAGGATTTTCTTGATGAGGTTTTGGTGTGACTTGTGTTAAAACACTGGTTCCATCAAGATGGTGCTCCAGCTTACTATTATGAACCTGTAAAGGTCCATTTCAATTAGTTATACCCTGGACGCTGAATTGACCTAGGTGGCCCAATATCTTGCCCACCAAGATCTCCTGATCCTACCCTATTAGATTTTTTTCTTTTGGAGTCACATTAAAAATATTGCGTTTGAAACAGATAGCCTCAAAATAGAGGTATTACGTAAATGAGTCGTTGAAGCATGTGCCTCTGTGACACCCTCAGTTCTGAGAAACGTCCATATGGATACAAGAGGACGTTTGGAGCATTGTATGAATCTACAATGCATAATTTTGAACACCTATTTTATGAATGAAGTCAGAGTAACAGTAGCGTTTATGATAATAATAACGATGAAAAGAATATTTTAATAATATACCAAAGCACTAAGAAAAATATTAATATAATAGTAATAATAATAATAATAATAATAATAATAATAATAATAATAATAATAATAATAATAATAATAATAATAATAATAATAATAATAATAATAATAATAATAATAATAATAATAATAATAATAATAATAATAATAATAATAATAATAATAATAATAATAATAACAATAATAATAACAATAACAATAATAATAATAATAATAATAATAATAACAATAATAATAATAATAATAATAATAATAATAATAATAATAATAATAATAATAATAATAATAATAATAGTAATAATAATATTAATAATAATAATAATAATAATAATAATAATAATAATAATAATAATAATAATAATAATAATAATAATAATAATAATAATAATAATAATAATAATAATAATAATAATAATAGTAATAATAATAATGATGATGATAAGAAGAAGAAGAAGAAGAAGAATAGTAACAGTAGAATACAATAAAAATAGAATACAATAACCATAATAAGAAGCGAACACATGCCAATGAAACGTTACGTACCCTCATGCTTGCACTTTACAGTCTTTAATTCGTAATGTTAGACAATAGCAGCATATACAGGTGTGAGTTTATACCTGAAAAATAAAGATCCTCTAAGTGAAGTGAGACCTTTTCGATTGTTTATACTGTTATTTTCTATTATCACGGACTACACACGCTGGGAGGCAGAACACGCCACTGGCCTCTCTATGACTAGTATTACTCCGTGGTGTTCTGCAAATCTTTCAACGCACGAAAGGTTATCTATTTACGGCGACGCCGGGTGAGGTGGGCCATCTGGTACATTTGGGCATGCGCAGTAACGAGTTCTAGTCGTTCTTTGGCCTTCGTTGTTGGTTGATTTTCATAGCATCAATGCTGACAATATGAACACTTACACAATCACAACAATGTATAATAAATAGATGGCTGTGGCAAAAATAAATCAACAAAAGGAGTGTAACAATTTTATTAATATACATATATTCCATTTTTAATTATCTGATTAATATTACTATCCATTTGATGTAATTGTGACCTTGAGTAATTGTTATAAATTGTAATAGTTATTCCTCGTGTACAGGAAGTAGAACTGGTATTGATCACTGAAGAAATTCCTTATATGCAATATTGTAGTCTTTCCTCGACTTTTTGGTAACACTTTCAACGTCATCCTCTCCGTTGCTTGCTTCTGGTTTTGCCGAATCCATTTCGGAGTCATTCAAATAATCCATCATTATAATAATCGATACAGAGCTTGCGTTTAATATACATATAATTCCCAACTTATGAAAGAAGAGATGTAACAGTGGAGTGCAATAAACGTGTTATTCCACTGGGTGTTTGGAATCTTGAATTTCTAGGATGAGTGGTTCGCATTAAAGGCCTTACTTTCAATGCAAGATGTCTTAAAACGTCTTTCAATCTTCCCTGCGATGATGATCCTCGTAGTGCTGCCGTTGGAACAAAGTCCACGGGGCGTAAATTAAGCACAATCTTTTGTAATCGCTTTCCTTTCAAGCTAAAATGCACAATTATTATATTACAATTATTCGCACGCACTTGATTTTGGTGGAGACAGATGGACAGTGCAACTATCCTTCGAAGGGCTGTAAATTCCATTTAACCCTAAAATTGAATCGGGAAATCTAAATTCACCTATAATTTAATATACATGTAAATTGGTGCGCGTTCATAAATAAGGATCATTTTTCAAGCATCCCGAACATTATATAGGCTCGCAGCCGGTAGCCGAGCCTGCTGTAGCCCAGCCGCCTACTAAAATGTGACCAGTTTTGCGCAGTGGAACGACATGAAGCAGAGCACATTGTGAAACGTACACAGGTATTATTTAGACGTGGCGAATGACCTAGCTAGGATCTGCGCAAATTGTTGGTGGGGGTAGCGTGTCTTGTTTCTTTCCTGGAGACAAACAAGTCAATGCTGTTCATGCGAGCGAGGCAAGTATCCTGCTCGTACCTTTCACAATATTATAATGTCTTTCAGGTCGGTCAATCGACCGTAGAGGGTCACACTCGACAAGAAGCCTGTTGGTTAGTGGCCTCCGAAATTGTCGATGTATCCAGTATTACGTAATGAGAATGCAAACGCGTCTGGGCCTTTCCTTCTCATTTTACAGAGACTTAGGACTGGCAAATTTGTATAAGAAAGCTCACGTGGATAAAAACATGTGCTCCTGTGGGCCGTTAGTGGTGCTTATTTATTGGTACAAACTAGTATTAGATGACAATATCAAAAGTTTAAATTATCTGTCACTCATTAACGGAAGTAACTAAGTAAGTTTAAATATTATTTTCGGTTACTTACTATAAGCTAAAGTTCTTCGGCATTAATAAACGCTTTTTGTATTTTAAAAAGGAGCAGTGGTAGTAGCTTTCTTCTTTAATTATATACATTTCATTTAATGTATAGATGAGCTGTGATTCCTTCCGTAGCCACGTTTCTCAGTTCAGTTCCCAATACCTCTACTACTCAACTACTGAACTACTGAACATGTTTTCCACTGCTGTCCGTTTCAGTTGTTGAAAACGCACCTCGTTTCAGTTTTCTGGCGGCTCCAGCTTTAGCGTTATATACTGGCTGGAATTCTGAAATTAGCAATACATATCCACACACTTTCTGTAGTGAATAACTCTAATGTAGAAAAAGAAACTATTTATTAATATGTTCTACCACTGGATCTTGCTTGTGACTCGTTTGCCTTGTGTGCATGCATATAAACACTATTACTGGTCGCCAGGCCAGAAGCAGGGTTAGTTAATATTGGTGAATGAGTTTACAAGTGCCTTAGCTTTGAAATGCAATACGTGCACCAATTTTGGACGAGCTTACATTTTCATCGGGACATTCTTATAGTTATTTTAACCTTACTCTAGGTCATTAAGTACTTTTTAAAAGTTATGAGCTCTGAGAAGTATTAGCTGTCGGATTCTCGCGCCTCGGCAATGCAACACCAATGAACATATTGAAACGTTGAAGAAAATAACTTCTTATTCCTCAATATTGGTTTAAGAATTGGTTTTGTGTGGCTCAGACTTTCTGCCATCCACCTACGAAGAGAAATAATATGTGTACTGACAGAAAACATTACGAGACAGTCAATAACGTGAGTTCTTGGGTTTTTCAAATTATGTGTATCGTTAATTTCCATGTACGCTTTAATTTTTCAAAACACGACATTTTTCTTTCTACAGCTTTAGATGACTAATTCTCTAATGCCTTTAACTATTCTATCATCAAATAATAAATGCATTTATCTTACGTTTCTCTTTTCCGTTGATGTCACTTACTAAATTTTATTCTTATTGCGAAAAAAAATTGCCTGATGTCACATTCATTTTAAAGCTACTCGCACAGCTTTAAAAAGAAACTTTCACTGTTTAAACTTTATGGAAGTAAACTTCATTATACCTAATATGATGTTTGGTCTATTAGAATACTCAGAAATGTACAGTTTCTAATACATTTTAAACGTATTTATGCTGTACAGAAGAACATTTACTTCAAACATGGTTTACTTAAAATCACACTTTTAAACATAAGCAATCCTTTTTCTCGGAAATTGTGCATTAAATGCATGAAATGTTCACCATGCGCTGGAGAAAACAATATAATAAATAGAAGCGAATATCTTTTGATTGAGTCTGACATAAATGGCACACTTGTATATCTCCATTGTATGTAAGTAAAACAGAGGTGGCGCAACAACTCCTCTCAACGTCCTGGATATTTACTTTCTCTGCCACTTACCTACATTAGAAAAAGTATTGTATTCCAACTGCAAATTATGTATGAAGATTTTACCATAATAAATGATTTGAGGTTCTCTATGCATACAAAAGTAATTTTCAGGAAAATATCCATTTGCACATGACACGTGTTTTTATGTCTATGTCTTTCTGTGAATAGCAAACTGAAAAACAAACCGTAAGATTAATGTCAAAGTTCATACTCCAGCCAGATATTGTTTAAGTATACCAGGAAAAGAGGAAATTAATAATAATAATAATAATAATAATAATAATAATAATAATAATAATAATAATAATAATAATAATAATAATAATAATAATAATAATAATAATAATAATAATAATAATAATAATAATAATAATAATAATAATAATAATAATAATAATAATAATAATAATAATAATAATAATAATAATAATAATAATAATAATAATAATAATAATAATAATAATAATGATGATGATGATGATGATGATGATGATTATGATTATGATGATTATGATGATCATGATGATGATTGTGATAGTGATAATGATAATAGTGATAATAATGATAATAAAGTTGATAATGATTCATCATTATCCTCATCAACATTATTATCATTATCATCACTATTATCATTATCATCACTATTATTATTATTAGTAGTAGTAGTAGTAGTAGTAGTAGTAGTAGTAGTAGTAGTAGTAGTAGTAGTAGTAGTAGTAGTAGTAGTAGTAGTAGTAGTAGTAGTAGTAGTAGTATTAGTATTATTATTATTACTATCATCATCATTATCATTGTCATCATCAGCAGCATCACTATCACTATTATTATTACTACTATTATTATTACTACTACTACTACTACTACTATTATTATTATTATTATTATTATTATTATTATTATTATTATTATTATTATTATTACTGTTACTATTATTATCATCTTTTTACAGCATGGGTTCATTATAAATAAAACCTGAGTTACGATATGTAAACAGTTGTGTTTTGTTTTTCGTGCTATGTATTCACTCAACAAGACATTGCTTAATTTTAGATTATGTTTAGTCGAATGTTTATAGTGAGCAGCATAATCTGAACGACCGCCTCCGTAGCGCAGTTGGTAGCGCGCTTGCCTCTGGCGCGAAGGACCCGGGTTCGATCCCCGGTATCATCATGGGGATTTTATCCTCTCTGGGAGGTCTGGCACGCGGTGCACTCAGCCTCGTTATGTCCCAAGGGAACCAACTGAGAAGCTACTTAATGGACAAGTAGCGGCACCAGGTCGAGAAGACCGTATAACTGGCCAGGAGGGCTCGGGGCGCTGACCACGTCCCACTCTCCAGTACTGCACCCCACCAATGAAGCCTGTAGTGGACAGAGGGGGGGGGAGAACGCAGCGGCTGTGTGGCAAGCCTTGGCCCTTTATGAGCTGTAGCGCTAGGGGTTTAATTTTAGCCTAATCTGAACAGAAGAATAGTGTTTTATGCGAATACTATAATGCACCAGGGATTATGTGAAACTGTAATGTTTAGAAAAGATTGTGTGTGATAAATCAGGATTAATGGGTAGTAGGTACAATCTATAATGCATATCTGGATATTTTATGAGTAGAAAATGTTGTGGGGTTGTTCGCCTCAAGTTGTTGCTTTTCAAACACCCTATTGGTTTGGATTTCTGTATTGCCAATGTTTAACGGGAGCGCAAAAATCTAAACTTCAGAATTCGTTAAGTGAAAGCCAGGAAACACATCAGTATCCAGCAAATTACAAACTATTCCTTCCTTGAGTTAATTTAGCGACAAGAAACAAGAAACGCAGACTTGACACAAAGGTCAGAACCCTCGACACTTAACTTGATGTTCAAATGTGCCATAACTGAGATGATGACTTCACGTGATGATGTGGCTATCTACCTGTTTGTAGTATAGCAGCTTTGATCCCACGGTGGTATGAACAAAACCTCTTTTTATAGCGATGAGAAGCGATGAGTGAACATGAAATATATGGCATGAGAAATGGACAGGGAGCGCCTGAAGATATTGCATTCAGTTATACAGCATGAATCAGACTCTCTTAGTTTTCTTCTGATCCCAAACCATCGTCCAGTTACGGCTCATTTTCCTTTCTATATATTTGTAAATTCTGCATTACTTTACCAAAAAAAAACTCACGTATAGGACATTAACACAAAAACAGGAGCAAAAGCAAAATAAAATATATAACAAACAAATCATACTTTTCTTCACAATAGGGTTGATTTAGTGGTTCATTGATTAAAAATGCTTTCAGTTATTGCCACGTCAATTTTCTTCGTAAGCCTATGTTTCAGGATCCTACCTACTGTTTCAGTACTATACAGGTGCCTTCCTCAGGGAGGTTCGTATCTCACAGATGTGGTGTTCCTCTGCCTCGATTAAAACTGCTTTCTGCAAACACCATGTAATCTTTATTTATAACCCAGGTTTCAGAACCCTTATTCGGGGAAACTCATCATGATACACGAATCTCCCTGAAGAAGGTGCCTGTAATGGTCCTGAGTCGTAAGCTTGTAAATAAAATTTACATGGTCGAAAGCACGGCAGTCACGAACTACGCCCAAGAAAACCTACTCCTAAAGTTAATGTAAATAGGATTCTTTCCTCCATACATTGGGCACTTTTCTAACCCTTAGTTGGTTTTAAATAATTTAAATTTATAGACCAGTCAAATCGTTCTCCACCTATTTACTCAGAAAGTTCAGTATATTGTGACGCTGGGCTGTCCCACCCTACTGGTGCGGCGCATAACAAGGCTCTCAAGATCAAGCTTCCCCACGCCACTTCTGTGAGCGAACACGTGACTAACAACAATCAAGCGGCAACACAAAGGGTTTTCCAGAGCATTCTAGGAGTGTCCGACGGCCGAATTGTTTGTAGGAGTTCGAGAAATATCTGGCTACATCATCGCCGGTATAAAGAGCTTGTGGAGCGCGTGGAGTGAGTTACAGTTTTTGACTTGGTCTGTGTGTCAGTGAGTACAATACAGCTGTAAAAGGTACGTCGCGTCGAAGTGAAGAAGCTTTAATGAGTGTTGAATGATTTTACCATCCGAGTTAGCGTTTGAGAGACACAGAAGGTGAAGAGAGACAATGAAAAGACGAGTCAAGGCTGCGAGAAGAAAACAGTTGTGAGTTATAATATCACGAAAGACTAGATTGTGTTAACATCAGTAGAAGATAACTATGTTGTTTTGTGCAAACGTTTAGAAGGAAAATAAAGTGGCACAAAAGTAACTGGACTCGATTTTGTCACAATATTTTTCTATACCCACACTGTATCCACCGATAAAGCCTTTCAGAAAATTCTCTTCTCTCAAACTAACAAATTCACAGGCAGACAACTGAAAGATACATACTCGCAATGCAACTGAAAAACGCAATATCGGATGAATACCAAAATTGAAATTTAAGTTCATTATGTTCCATAGGCACGACATGAAGTTATTCAAGAAAATACCCCGTGTAAAACTACCCTTTACATGGAATATTTTTGAAAGTGTTTTAATTTCTCAAACATGATTCCAACGATTTTGATTAAAATACCATAATCTTGAAATATTTGAATGAGAAAAGATCCTCCATGCCCCATTTTCAAAAAATAGACTATGAAATCCGCTTCATTTGAAAAGAAATTTTTATAACCTGATACTACTGCTACCTAAATCATAAGAGACAAAAAGTCTATCTATAGAACAAACCAAAGATGCAGAACTCTTTAAAATACGCAATTTATTTAAAATACATTTTTTATAGCATCGGCCACTTCCAAGATATCCGTTATTATTACTTTGGATTTTTCAGCACTTCTCTCATTTTTAAAAGTGTTGTCACTACTCTGATGCTTCTCGCGGTGTCATGGAAGGAGTATGGAATTTCAAAGCCGGCATATAGAAACACATTTTAAACTTCTCACTAGCGATTCCGTTTTCCTACACCCTTCTTGTATCTGCAACGAAATGTGTAATTGAACTATTTCACTAGGGTTTATATCAATTAATGTGGAATGGACAGCAAAATAAGCTTTCGTAAAATCAGGTTATAGAACGTATAAAAAATAAACAATGGTGGGATAGAGAAAACAATGTGAATGTTACACACCAGTTGTTTTTTAAACAAATCTGTCTCTGTGTGCGTGTGTGCCTGTGCGTATGTGTGTTTGTGTTTGTGTGTGTGTGTGAGTAGTAGAGTTGAGGGAAAGCTGCGCCACTTTTTTATGGGCAAGATGGCCGCCAAGCGTAATCTAAGCATTACTAGGTAAGGTGGTAGGGGAAGCAGGACGTTGTAGGTGTTTGAATGAATCTCTAGGGATAACTTTTAAAGCCTATAGCAGTGTATGTATGTCTGTGAGCATTCATGGTAGTTGAATATGCCGTTCACTATGTCGATGTATGTCTCCTAACACAAGAGCTTTCTATCTTGATTGAATATATTACCCAACATAATGTTACCTCGCCCCACATAGCCACGCTAACCTAATCTAATCTAACCTAACCTAATCTAACCTAGCCTAAGCCCCATACTTCTACTCGTCTAACCTATCCTAATCTAATCTAACCTAGCCTAAGCCCCATACTTCTACTCGTCTAACCTATCTTAACCTAACCTAACCTAACCTCACCTAAGCCCCATACTTCTACTCGTCTAACCTATCCTAACATAAGCCCCCATACTTCTACTCGTCTAACCTATCCTAACCTAACCTAACCTCACCTAGTCCTAACCTAACCTAGCTCCCACTCTTTTTTACTTTGAACTTTCATAATTTAACATAACCTAAGCCTCATACTTCTACTCGTGTAACCTACCCTAATGCTACTTAACCTAAGTGAGCATAAATCTTCCTATTTGTTAAGATATTTTAACCTAACTCAACCCAACCTATTTCATTCCTAGTTAACTTAAGCGTTCTATTCTTCTATAACCTATTCTAACCTATTATGACCTTCACACCGTACCATTTCAGTCTTAGACATCCCGCTTTCTTTTGCAGATTTTTTTTTATCAGTAACTTTAGATAGCTACTCCGAAGGTATTAGACCCTCGGACATGCGAACCCTAAGTATTTGCCATACTTTTTACGAATCGTTGATGCTTTTTGGGAGTTTAGTTGCTATTTTAGCCGCTTTTGCGGTATTCTGGAGGTTTTCTTACGATTGTTTGAAGGTTTGTCCCGTTTGTCAGGTATTCTCATGTCTTTAGTATGTTTTAATGCTTTTAAGGGGTATATGGAGCCTTTTTAGCGATTTGTTATGCCTTCATGATCAAATTCCATCCTTTCGTAAGTGTATGATGTTCTCGTCTAGAGAATTGTTTACAGTCTTTCTAAGACTAACCTAACTTATCCACAAACCTCTTTAGAGACATTTCTTCAACGTTATTTAACATTATACATGTTTCTTTTTCTCCTCCCTCGAACTCGTTTTGTAAACTAACATTAGAAGACGTTGTAACCTTGTTATTCAAATAGCTATTGTATCCGTTTTTGTACACTGCTCCAGTATGCTACACATGTTAACCTCATTTAACGATTTTTTTGCGCAGTTCTGTATGTTCTAATGGTAACACGTCAAACGTTGCACACATTCCTTCTAAGACTATCCTAACCTAACCTAACCCAACCAACAACCATCATCACCAGCGCCATCTTAACCTGCACGACCACAACCATCGCAGCACCCACACCACGGTCATCACCACCGCCGCCATAACCTACACGAACACCACCACCACCACCGCCAGCACCACCACCAAACACCACCACCACCACCACCACCATCATCATCACCATCACCACCATCGCTACCATCTCTGCCATAACCATCACCATTACCACCATCCTCACCATCGCCACCATCGTTACCATCTCACTCGTTACGATCATCTCCATCACAGCCATAATCATCACCAACACAACCATCACCAAACCCGCCTATTATAATCTAACCGGTTGTTTTAAAGTATTCTTTTACAGTTTAATTGATCATTATTGTTTTTCTAACCCTTTATAGAGCCTTAAACTAGCAGTAAAATATGTTCTAACCAATGATGTTGAAGTGCTTATAGTTCAGTACTTCTAAGACACGTACAATATCCTTAATAGTATTTTAACACAATCTTCTGATTATATACAGTTAATCAGGGTATACTTACTTTAAGGTAGTACGGTAGACGCCTCTCCTCTTTTATCTGGGCTGGAGACCAGCACTAGAGTTAAAGTCTAGTGGCAGAGTTAACGCTTCCCTTTATAATTTCTATTCTTATTCTTTCTTGGTCAAGTATCATAGGGGCGTGGAGAGACCAGATGAGTAAGCTGTTTTATTTTTCTTCTTTCTTCGTGAAGGCGTGGAGGAGTCACGCAAATTTTCATTTTCTACAGGAGACGTAACGGAGAAAATAATTATCTTGAGATCTAAGCTGCATGCTCTTACGCATGGGTTGCAACGCTGTAATGCCCGTACGCATACGTTGATATTCCATCCTCAGCAATTACTCTCTTGTCATCATGAGGCGACAGAGCTATTTTATTAGATTCAGCTGTAGAAACATTATGATGCCGGGATAGGATTAAGTTCATAGGAGTTCTTACGATTTTTAAAGTTTTAAGACACTCCATATAGCTATTGAAGCTGATTTATTGCTTAATGGCGCTATGTTTAATGCCTTTGATCTTTTTTATCACAGAACCATCAATATCGAGAGCATACATTTTAGGCCTGAGACCAACGAAACGGTGACTGATTTTAACAGTTGCTTCATCCCCAACACTTTTTTGTTTTGTGTAGAATAGCATATATGGTTAGCAGGGTAATCCGATGTATCCAGATGTTCAAGCATGTGCAATTTATCTTGGTATATATCAGCTGTAGTCACTCGATGGATGAAGGAATCTGTATCTGTATACAACAGTTTAAGATTTTCAGCTCCATAATATGGAAGTAACACATCGTATTGATACGAAATTAGCGTCTTGGATATGTCTAGTACACTCATACCAATGTATATAGGCTTGTTGAACACTATTTTACGAGAAGCCATATGAACAGCAGCAAGATTAAGCCCGTATATAGTTCGATCGATAAATGTAGGCTTGGCTATAAGTTTTTCCAGTCTTCTCGTTGGTAACAAGGCGTATATCCATTCGATTCCGTATATTCTCCATAGTTTTGCCAAACATAGCGTTGTTGAAAAGTTTATACAAATGCTTTTCAAAATCGTTTCTTGCTTGCTGCCGTAGACGATTATTAAATTCGACGTAAGTCTTTAACCAACAACATTGACGGAATTTTAGTGCTCGATGAATCTTTACTAGTCGTAGACCATGACTAAGAGCCTGTTTCAAGGCCATGTAATGCACCACATACTTCTTTCGGGATCCAAGATGGGCAATTAGTTTCTTGGAAGACGATTCCCCCGGTTTCATACTCTCAGGCAGAAAGGGTAAATCGTTATGAAGTTCATGTAGCTCTACAGGATATTCCACGTCAACCTCCAAGATATATCCAAAGGAATCATCCCCCTTCAACGAACCGAGATGTATATCCTCAGGAGAAACCCACATAAATCCTCCATAAGGAAGGGCGTGACACATAGCCCAGCCGTACTCGTTATTGGCGTCTTCGTACGTAATAAAATGAGAGGGTTTACGAGGATCATACTGTTCCATATAGATATTATTAGCCTCAGCAGATATACAAGATTCAACCATGAGTAGCTGATCGTAATCAAGAAGCAATTCCAACTCGATTCCAGTATACAGCAGCATAGCATCCCATGTAAGTCCTGGGGAGGTAAAATAATGGGCAGGATCGACTTTATGAGTTTTCAGAGTTTGGTCTCTAAATGTTTCAAAGACATCCGTAAGGAGAAGAACATCAGAGGTTAAGTAAATATTACTGTATTCACCTAAGTTTTCCACATTAAACTGGTTCCATACATTTCTAGCATGCTCATAGTCATGCTCGGCAATTTCTTCACTGTTTAACCTGTTGTAGAATGCCGCCCTTGGAGGAAGCTGAGTGTCGTTCAAGACATCCCATGATGTGAGGTAATCGTAGGGGAACACTCCCTTACGAGTCGTCAAGCCAATCTTCTCTTGTCCGAAGTACTTATCTGTTTCGGGATACGTAGTTAGGTTTTTCACTAACTTGTCCAAGCTTGTACTCAGGAAACGGTAGGTATCCACAAACCTGAGTTTAACATCTCCAACATACTTTGAG
Source organism: Tenodera sinensis (assembly GCA_030765045.1). Lineage (NCBI taxonomy): Eukaryota > Metazoa > Arthropoda > Insecta > Mantodea > Mantidae > Tenodera > Tenodera sinensis. The sequence goes on from CM060964.1 coordinate 193,292,857, forward strand.
AATGAGATGTAGCTTTCTTCAGAGCTTGGTATTACCTCCACTCTTTCGCCTGTGCAACCTAACTCCTTAACAATGAAATGAGAGTCATACCCACTGAGGCTATGCATGAAGACAGGTATATACTTAGGTGTTTTGGGTTCGAATTTGACTTTCTTAGCATCTATAGTCCTGTCACAGCGTCCTTCATGTACATCCCTTCGATTTTCCGTACCGTAATCATCACTACAATGTTTACACTCGAAAAACTCACCACATATCAGCTCATGCCTCTTCTTATGATAGCCGCGTAGAAAACTTTGTCACATTTGCTGCACCTATAATCTGGTATAGCATTCAGAACCGATTCCATTACTCCACCACTCCACATTTTTATAATATCTAGTGCAACACTTGTAAATTATATAAATGAATAAACGCTTATAGCACTTTCCACTGACTCACCTCGATAACTAATCAAAGTTATTGAACGATAATCTCGCTAAGAGAAGCTGATGTGATCGACTCGAATTTTAATTACTAAATAACTATGTAAGCTCAAGCAAACCCTACTTATTCCACTAGCACGTACCTTATAAACGACTACGCGATTCAAGATTAAGTTTGTATATATCAGTAAACTACGTGAGTCAAGATTAACTTGTTTCGTTTTTATTTGCCTGTTCAACGTCAACATGCATTTCCCCTCATTTTTAAAGTTTAACAAGGCAAATTATATATCAACCACTGTATTTATACAAATAAATGTTTATAATTTTAATACTTTCATGCCGAACACACACACACATACACACACACACATCCTCACACACAAAATTAAGACGCGAAACGGCGGTTATGTGTCTTTAAGTAACATTACTTTTATCAATATCAGATGACTCACGATAATTCAAGATCACGATTGCAGCGCCGTATAGCGGTTTCAATCAGTACTAAAACGCACATTCGACAGATTTTATACCTTTATGACGGTAAATTATATATTAGCCCTCAAATTGTCATTATTTTTATGGTTTTCCAACGTTTTTACATACTTTGGGACGAATCCGACAGAAACATTAAGACGCGAAACGACTGTTATATATCTTTTAAGTAACGAACACATTCCTTTTAGCGATATCGGGTGACAGTAATGGAAGCACCGAAACACTATTTAAACGTTTAAAAAACACAAGTTTAGATTACATTTAATCAATTTGAGCATTAGATGTATGACTTAATTTAGTCTTATGACGTTAACACTCACGTACCGATAGGACGAATAATGTACGTACACATCATAGAGATGGGTACTTAACTCAACATTAGACATCTTTAGACATATTTTGAGTTTTCGCCGGTTTTTTCTATTTATATGAGACTTCTAATGATCTAACTATCAGCGGTCACTTAAACCTTGCTAATTAAACGCTTAAAGAAACAAATATCCCGTATTTTTATAATTCTTTCTCCATTTTTACTCACTTTAAGAAGAATCAAGAGTCAAATTAAAACATGAAACGATGATTATGTTTCTAAGTACCATCATTTCAACAACAAAGACATTAATTTTAACTATCACCGCGAAATAAACATATTTAAACACGTCTTAACACGCTAACTTCAAAGTATGTTAATATGAGGCAAATAGCGATAAAAAGAAAGAAAAGAGAACAATGAAAGAATAAGGCACCTGAAAGAGACAAGTAATGATTAGCAGAAAGCACCCTTAAAAACGCTTTTATTCCTTATCTTTAATCATTGAATCCATGTACGGTCAGCTAGCATACAAATAATTTTGCATGAACGAACAAGTTTCGTTCATAGCTTAAAGGCATATCCTCCCCTCCGTACCGATATAAGAAAACAATATATCCTTTTTCAGCTAAAAGCATCTTACTAATGGTGCAATCCGATAACATCTTTAGGGTCTTTCCGAAACACGAAAGAGCAAGAGCAAGTATCAATAAAGTTAGCATGATAAAATAAAAAGTTAAACGCTTCAGATAAATTCTCTGGTCCTGATTTATGGATAAAATGGTAACTGTTATACTGCGGGTCTAGTTCGAATCTCATTAGAAGTATGGGTCTTAGGTTACGTTAGGTTATCGCGGCTATTTGGGGTGAGTTGTCCCTAGGACATGGAAAACCCTATTTCTAGCAACTGGCTCGTTTAAACAGGAAAAATTACGATACTTGCTCTTTCGTGTTTCGGAAAGACCCTAAAGATGTTATCGGATTGCACCATTAGTAAGATGCTTTTAGCTGAAAAAGGATATATTGTTTTCTTATATCGGTACGGAGGGGAGGATATGCCTTTAAGCTATGAACGAAACTTGTTCGTTCATGCAAAATTATTTGTATGCTAGCTGACCGTACATGGATTCAATGATTAAAGATAAGGAATAAAAGCGTTTTTAAGGGTGCTTTCTGCTAATCATTACTTGTCTCTTTCAGGTGCCTTATTCTTTCATTGTTCTCTTTTCTTTCTTTTTATCGCTATTTGCCTCATATTAACATACTTTGAAGTTACCGTGTTAAGACGCGTTTAAATATGTTTATTTCGCGGTGATAGTTAAAATTAATGTCTTTGTTGTTGAAATGATGGTACTTAGAAACATAATCATCGTTTCATGTTTTAATTTGACTCTTGATTCTTCTTAAAGTGAGTAAAAATGGAGAAAGAATTATAAAAATACGGGATATTTGTTTCTTTAAGCGTTTAATTAGCAAGGTTTAAGTGACCGCTGATAGTTAGATCATTAGAAGTCTCATATAAATAGAAAAAACCGGCGAAAACTCAAAATATGTCTAAAGATGTCTAATTTTGAGTTAAGTACCCATCTCTATGATGTGTACGTACATTATTCGTCCTATCGGTACGTGAGTGTTATGTCACAAGACTAAATTAAGTCATACATCTAATGCTCAAATTGATTAAATGTAATCTAAACATGTTTTTTTAAACGTTTAAATAGTGTTTCGGTGCTTCCATTACTGTCACCCGATATCACTAAAAGGAATGTGTTCGTTACTTAAAAGATATATAACAGTCCTTTCGCGTCTTAATGTTTCTGTCGGATTCGTCCCAAAGTATGTAAAAACGTTGGAAAACCATAAAAATAATGACAATTTGAGGGCTAATATATAATTTACCGTCATAAAGGTATAAAATCTGTCGAATGTGCGTTTTAGTACTGATTGAAACCGCTATACGGCGCTGCAATCGTGATCTTGAATTATCGTGAGTCATCTGATATTGATAAAAGTAATGTTACTTAAAGACACATAACCGCCGTTTCGCGTCTTAATTTTGTGTGTGAGGATGTGTGTGTGTGTATGTGTGTGTGTGTTCGGCATGAAAGTATTAAAATTATAAACATTTATTTGTATAAATACAGTGGTTGATATATAATTTGCCTTGTTAAACTTTAAAAATGAGGGGAAATGCATGTTGACGTTGAACAGGCAAATAAAAACGAAACAAGTTAATCTTGACTCACGTAGTTTACTGATATATACAAACTTAATCTTGAATCGCGTAGTCGTTTATAAGGTACGTGCTAGTGGAATAAGTAGGGTTTGCTTGAGCTTACATAGTTATTTAGTAATTAAAATTCGAGTCGATCACATCAGCTTCTCTTAGCGAGATTATCGTTCAATAACTTTGATTAGTTATCGAGGTGAGTCAGTGGAAAGTGCTATAAGCGTTTATTCATTTATATAATTTACAAGTGTTGCACTAGATATTATAAAAATGTGGAGTGGTGGAGTAATGGAATCGGTTCTGAATGCTATACCAGATTATAGGTGCAGCAAATGTGACAAAGTTTTCTACGCGGCTATCATAAGAAGAGGCATGAGCTGATATGTGGTGAGTTTTTCGAGTGTAAACATTGTAGTGATGATTACGGTACGGAAAATCGAAGGGATGTACATGAAGGACGCTGCGACAGGACTATAGATGCTAAGAAAGTCAAATTCGAACCCAAAACACCTAAGTATATCCCTGTCTTCATGCATAGCCTCAGTGGGTATGACTCTCATTTCATTGTTAAGGAGTTAGGTTGCACAAGCGAAAGAGTGGAGGTAATACCAAGCTCTGAAGAAAGCTACATCTCATTCTCAAAGTATGTTGGAGATGTTAAACTCAGGTTTGTGGATACCTACCGTTTCCTGAGTACAAGCTTGGACAAGTTAGTGAAAAACCTAACTACGTATTCCGAAACAGATAAGTACTTCGGACAAGAGAAGATTGGCTTGACGACTCGTAAGGGAGTGTTCCCCTACGATTACCTCACATCATGGGATGTCTTGAACGACACTCAGCTTCCTCCAAGGGCGGCATTCTACAACAGGTTAAACAGTGAAGAAATTGCCGAGCATGACTATGAGCATGCTAGAAATGTATGGAACCAGTTTAATGTGGAAAACTTAGGTGAATACAGTAATATTTACTTAACCTCTGATGTTCTTCTCCTTACGGATGTCTTTGAAACATTTAGAGACCAAACTCTGAAAACTCATAAAGTCGATCCTGCCCATTATTTTACCTCCCCAGGACTTACATGGGATGCTATGCTGCTGTATACTGGAATCGAGTTGGAATTGCTTCTTGATTACGATCAGCTACTCATGGTTGAATCTTGTATATCTGCTGAGGCTAATAATATCTATATGGAACAGTATGATCCTCGTAAACCCTCTCATTTTATTACGTACGAAGACGCCAATAACGAGTACGGCTGGGCTATGTGTCACGCCCTTCCTTATGGAGGATTTATGTGGGTTTCTCCTGAGGATATACATCTCGGTTCGTTGAAGGGGGATGATTCCTTTGGATATATCTTGGAGGTTGACGTGGAATATCCTGTAGAGCTACATGAACTTCATAACGATTTACCCTTTCTGCCTGAGAGTATGAAACCGGGGGAATCGTCTTCCAAGAAACTAATTGCCCATCTTGGATCCCGAAAGAAGTATGTGGTGCATTACATGGCCTTGAAACAGGCTCTTAGTCATGGTCTACGACTAGTAAAGATTCATCGAGCACTAAAATTCCGTCAATGTTGTTGGTTAAAGACTTACGTCGAATTTAATAATCGTCTACGGCAGCAAGCAAGAAACGATTTTGAAAAGCATTTGTATAAACTTTTCAACAACGCTATGTTTGGCAAAACTATGGAGAATATACGGAATCGAATGGATATACGCCTTGTTACCAACGAGAAGACTGGAAAAACTTATAGCCAAGCCTACATTTATCGATCGAACTATATACGGGCTTAATCTTGCTGCTGTTCATATGGCTTCTCGTAAAATAGTGTTCAACAAGCCTGTATACATTGGTATGAGTGTACTAGACATATCCAAGACGCTAATTTCGTATCAATACGATGTGTTACTTCCATATTATGGAGCTGAAAATCTTAAACTGTTGTATACAGATACAGATTCCTTCATCCATCGAGTGACTACAGCTGATATATACCAAGATAAATTGCACATGCTTGAACATCTGGATACATCGGATTACCCTGCTAACCATATATGCTATTCTACACAAAACAAAAAAGTGTTGGGGATGAAGCAACTGTTAAAATCAGTCACCGTTTCGTTGGTCTCAGGCCTAAAATGTATGCTCTCGATATTGATGGTTCTGTGATAAAAAAGATCAAAGGCATTAAACATAGCGCCATTAAGCAATAAATCAGCTTCAATAGCTATATGGAGTGTCTTAAAACTTTAAAAATCGTAAGAACTCCTATGAACTTAATCCTATCCCGGCATCATAATGTTTCTACAGCTGAATCTAATAAAATAGCTCTGTCGCCTCATGATGACAAGAGAGTAATTGCTGAGGATGGAATATCAACGTATGCGTACGGGCATTACAGCGTTGCAACCCATGCGTAAGAGCATGCAGCTTAGATCTCAAGATAATTATTTTCTCCGTTACGTCTCCTGTAGAAAATGAAAATTTGCGTGACTCCTCCACGCCTTCACGAAGAAAGAAGAAAAATAAAACAGCTTACTCATCTGGTCTCTCCACGCCCCTATGATACTTGACCAAGAAAGAATAAGAATAGAAATTATAAAGGGAAGCGTTAACTCTGCCACTAGACTTTAACTCTAGTGCTGGTCTCCAGCCCAGATAAAAGAGGAGAGGCGTCTACCGTACTACCTTAAAGTAAGTATACCCTGATTAACTGTATATAATCAGAAGATTGTGTTAAAATACTATTAAGGATATTGTACGTGTCTTAGAAGTACTGAACTATAAGCACTTCAACATCATTGGTTAGAACATATTTTACTGCTAGTTTAAGGCTCTATAAAGGGTTAGAAAAACAATAATGATCAATTAAACTGTAAAAGAATACTTTAAAACAACCGGTTAGATTATAATAGGCGGGTTTGGTGATGGTTGTGTTGGTGATGATTATGGCTGTGATGGAGATGATCGTAACGAGTGAGATGGTAACGATGGTGGCGATGGTGAGGATGGTGGTAATGGTGATGGTTATGGCAGAGATGGTAGCGATGGTGGTGATGGTGATGATGATGGTGGTGGTGGTGGTGGTGGTGTTTGGTGGTGGTGCTGGCGGTGGTGGTGGTGGTGTTCGTGTAGGTTATGGCGGCGGTGGTGATGACCGTGGTGTGGGTGCTGCGATGGTTGTGGTCGTGCAGGTTAAGATGGCGCTGGTGATGATGGTTGTTGGTTGGGTTAGGTTAGGTTAGGATAGTCTTAGAAGGAATGTGTGCAACGTTTGACGTGTTACCATTAGAACATACAGAACTGCGCAAAAAAATCGTTAAATGAGGTTAACATGTGTAGCATACTGGAGCAGTGTACAAAAACGGATACAATAGCTATTTGAATAACAAGGTTACAACGTCTTCTAATGTTAGTTTACAAAACGAGTTCGAGGGAGGAGAAAAAGAAACATGTATAATGTTAAATAACGTTGAAGAAATGTCTCTAAAGAGGTTTGTGGATAAGTTAGGTTAGTCTTAGAAAGACTGTAAACAATTCTCTAGACGAGAACATCATACACTTACGAAAGGATGGAATTTGATCATGAAGGCATAACAAATCGCTAAAAAGGCTCCATAAGTAGGGTATTTGGGGGGAAGCTGGCGCAGTTTTTTATGGGCAAGATGGCCGCCATGCGTGATCTAAGGATTACTAGGTAAGGTGGTAGGGGAAGCAGGACGTTGTAGGTATTTGAAGCAATCACTAGGGATAACTTTTATGGCCTATAGCACTGTATGTATCTTTATGAGCGTTCATGGTAGTCGAGTATGTCGTTCACTATATCGGTGTAAACCTCCTAACGCAAGAGCTTTCCATCTTGATTGTATATGATACCCCCAACATAATGACACCTCGCCCCCACACCGCCACGCTAACCTATCCTAACCTAACCTAACCTAACCTAACCTAACCTAACCTAACCTAAGCTCGCCTAACCTAGCTCCTACTCTTTTTACTATGGTCTTTCATAATTTCACATAACCTAAGCCCCATACTTCTACTCGTCTAACCTATCTTAACCTGACCTAAGCTCCATACTTCTACATGGCTAACCTAACCTAACCCAGCTCCCACTATTTACTCCGGTCTTTGATAATTTAACCTAAGCCTCATACTTCTACTCATCTAACCTATCCTAATCTAACCTGGCCTAGCCTAACCTAAGGTAGATCCTCTTATTATTATTTATTCTATTCTACTAACATGATACGTTTCTAGACATTCATTCTATCCTCTTATCATCTATCCTATTCCCTCCTCTGCTTATCTATTCTATCCTGTCATACGCTACCCTGATCTCCATCTAGGAATTTCATAAACATTTTGATACTATTTTGAGTCCTCTGATAGATCTTTTTAAACACTTTTAGCATATTCATGCTGCTTTTACAACATATTTAACAACTTTTCAGACAATTTTCAGAGTTATTCAGTCATTTTCATACATTTTTAAGACGTTCCACCCCATTTTGCTACAATTTTGCACCCTCTGTTAGATCTTTTAGACGCTTTTAGTATATTCATGCTGCTTTTACAACATATTTAACAACTTTTCAGACAATTTTCAGAGTTATTCAGTCATTTTCATACATTTTTAAGACATTTCACCCCATTTTACTGCTATTTGCACCCTCTGTTAGATCTTTTAGACGCTTTTAGTATATTCAGAACGCTTTTAACAACATATTTAACAACTTTTCAGACAATTTTCAGAGCTATTCAATCATTTTCATACATTTTTAGGACATTTCACCCCATTTTACTGCTATTTGCACCCTCCTTTATAGAACTTTTAAACTTCCAGTAGAAGATGTCCTAACCATTGATGTTGAAGTTCTTATTACTACTATTTTTGCCCTCTGTCACAGAATTTTATACAACTGTATGGCTCTTTTGCTTGGTTCTGTATGTTCTGGGGGTAACATCTCCAACACGACATGCAGTTTTCTAAGTGTAACCCCACCTATTATGATCTAACCTGCTTATTAAGTGTTCTTTACAGCTTTATTCAACTTTGTTTTCCTAACCCTTTATAGATTTTCAAACTTATCACTAAAAGATGATCTATCCGCAGATGTTGAGATACTTATAGCTCAATATTTTTAAGAGATATTCAGCAATACCTTTGATAGTATTTTAACACAATCTTCTGTTTATATAAAGTTAATGAGGGTATACTTACTTTAAGGTAGTAGGGTATACGCCTCTCCTCTTTTATCTGGGCTGGAGACCAGCACTAGAGTTAAAGTCTAGTGGCAGAGTTAACGCCTCCCTTTATAATTTCTATTTTTCTTCTTTCTTCGACAAGTTTCATGAGAAGCACGGAGAAGCCAGGTGAGTAATTTTTTTATTTTTTCTTCTTTCTTCGTCAGACTTCATTTGAGGCGTGGAGGAGTCAGTTGATTAAACTTTCATTTTCTACAGGAGACGTAACGGAGAAAATAATCATCTTGAGATCTAAGTTGCATTCTCTTATGCATGGTTTGCAACGTTGTAATGCCCGTACGCATACGTTGATATTCCATCCTCTGCAATTACTCTCTTGTCATCATGAGGCGACAGAGCTATTTTATTAGATTCAACTGTAGAAACATTATGACGTTGGGATAGGATTAAATTCATCGGAGTTCTAACAATTTTCAAAGTTTTAAGGCACTCCATATAGCTATTGAAGCTGATGTATTGCTTAATGGCGCTATGTTTTATGCCTTTGATCTTTTTTATCACAGAGCCATCAATATCGAGAGCATACATTTTAGGTCTGAGACCGACGAAACGGCAAATGATTTTACCACTTGCTTCATCTTTAAACTTTCCCAAAACTTTCTTGTTTTGTGTAGAATAGCATATATGGTTAGCAGGGTAATCCGCTGTATCCAGATGTTCAAGCATGTGTAATTTATCCTGGTATATATCAGCTGTAGTCACTCGATGGATGAAGGAATCTGTATCCGTATACAACAGTTTAAGATTCTCAGCTCCATAATATGGAAGTAACACATCGTATTGATACGAATACATTAGCGTCTTGGAGATGTCTAGTACGCTCATACCAATGTATATAGGCTTGTTGAACACTATTTTACGAGAAGCCATATGAACAGCTGCAAGATTAGGACCGTATATAGTTCGATCGATAAATGTAGGCTTGGCTATCAGTTTTTCTAATGTTTTGCTGTTTGCCACAAGACGTATATCCATACGATTACGAATATTTTCCATAGTTTTTCCAAACATCGCATTATTGAAAAGTTTATACAAATCCTTCTCGAAATCATTTCTAGCTTGTTGTCGCAGGCGATTATTAAATTCGACGTAAGGCTTTAACCAACAAGACTGACGGAATTTTAGTGCTCGATGAATCTTTATTAGTCGTAGACCATGACTAAGAGCCTGTTTCAAGACCATGTAATGAACCACATACTTCTTTCGGGATCCAAGATGGGCAATTAGTTTCTTTGAAGAGGATTCCCCCGGTTTCATACTCTCAGGCAGGAAGGGCAAATCATTATGAAGATCGTGGAGCTCGACAGGATATTCGACATCGACTTCTAAGATGTATCCAAGGGGGTCATCTTCCTTCAATAATTCCAGGTCTATGTCTTCAGGAGAAACCCATTTAAACCCTCCATAAGGAAGGGCGTGACACATACCCCAACCGTACTGGTTATTGGCGTCTTCGTACGTAATAAAATGAGAGGGTTTACGAGGATCATACTGCTCCATATAGATGTTGTTAGCCTCCGCATACCGGTGAGAAACCTGGCATAACCCTCCTCTTATACCAGATTCAACCATGAGTAGCTGATCGTAATCAAGAAGCAATTCCAACTCGATTCCAGTATACAGCAGCATAGCATCCCATGTAAGTCCTGGAGAAGTAAAATAATGTGCAGGATCCACTTTATGAGTTTTCAAGGTTTGGTTTCTAAATGTTTCAAAGACATCCGATAGGAGAAGAACATCCGAAATTAAGTACAAATCACTGTACTCGCCAAGGTTTCGGACGTTAAAGTGCTTCCACACGTTCAGAGCATGATCATAGTCCTCACTGCTGATTTCTTCACTGTTTAATCTGTTGTAGAAGGCATTCCTAGAAGGCAAACATGTATCGTTCAGGACATCCCACGATGTTACGTAATCATAGGGAAATACCCCCTTACGAGTCATCAAGCCAATATTCTCTACTCCAAAGTATTTCGCTGTTTCAGTATGGGTTTCAAGGTTCTTTGCAAGCTTCTCCAAACTCGTACTGAGGAAGCGGAAAGTATCCACAAACCGGAGTTTAATATCCCCAACATACTTGGAGAATGATATATAACTTTCCTCTGAATTTGGTATAACCTCTACTCTTTCGCTAGTACACCCCAGTTCCTTAACAATGAAATGAGAGTCATACCCACTCAGGTTATGCATGAAGACAGGTATATAATTAGGTGTTTTACAAGCCAGGTTACATTTATTGTGTAAAGGTCCTCTATACACCCCGGAAACATGATCGTGATCGCGAACCTTCCAATTATCTTCTGTAAATTCATGTTCACACAGGTAGCATATTGTAGAAGCATCGAATGATTCTTGTTCTTCAGCTGTAAGATTAAGAGGTTTAGCAGATTTGTATAAGTCACTGATTTTATTCGCCAGATCCATCAAGCATTCCATAAACTTCTGTGCAGCGTCAGGCCCTCGGTAAACATACGGTTCAGTAGGAAGAGTTGTTTCTAGTTGTTCAACACTGGACGACGGTTTCACATAAACGCAAAAGCTCATAGGAGAATGACTTTGATAGGGAGTTGTGTAGGAGGTTTCAGGGTTAGAGGAGCAGGTATGGAGAGGGGTGAGAATGCATTCAAAATCTGCGTAGATAACATAAGGAAGTTTCAACATCCTCTCGACATTCTTGAACTTAACGATTGAGTTATCCTTTGTAGGCATAACGCATCTAGCAATACCATGTTGTCTACATATTTCTCGGTGCTCTTCTAATTTTTTCATTCCACTTCGTCCATGTCGGTCATCAAAATGACTGAAACATCTTTTACATACATAAATTCGTTCTTTATGCTTAGTTTTCTGCCCACGAATAAGCTTCTCAAAATCCTTTATATACACATAGTGATGTTTATCAGCTGAATCACTCAACAGAAGAAGGTCGCGGTGATCAGTTAATTCTTCATCAACCACCTTTATGGGAAACACTTCATGTTTATCATCCACTCCAAACACATTTATGGATATATTATTGAGTTTTTCAAATTTAGTGATTTCACCCAAGCTCGTAGGAAATGAGACGCATGAGAAATCGTATTTTTCTTGATGATCCTTATACTTCCTTACACGCTGAGCATCCTTTTGAATGAACTTTGCAAGAACAGCATACACAAAGCATTTCTCATCGTTGTAGTTCTGAGGGTTTATACAGGCTTTCTTCGCATCCAAAGATGACGGTAGAGGAATATAGCTGCTCCCTCGAAGAAGATTATACTTGTTAATACGTAGTCGAACGCCATCAACACTCAGAAGAGCCCAATTACTGCCTTTCAACTTACTTTCCTCCATTTCAACACGAAGTTTCTCGAATTTTTTTTCCAAGATGGCATCCAAGTCGCTATCTAAAAACACAGCCTGATTACGCGTTTTAAAGGCTTTGTTAGTAGTGTCTCCAACGGCGTTCACAAACTTACATTCAGCCATAATGTTAATTTTCAAACTTTTATGAGCCCGCAGTTCCTTCTGAACACCATGAATTATGCGTTGCTTAGCCTGCTGCAGGTATGAATTTAAATCCTGACTTGCTGGGCATTGGATGAAATACGATTTCAGCCGATCCTGAAAAGCCGTTTCATATTCTACAATATCATCTTCATCAGGAGACATTAACAATAATTTATGCTTAGTAGGTTCGAATTTGACTTTCTTAGCATCTTTAGCCCTCTCACAGCGCCCTTCATGTACATCTCTTCGATTTTCAGTACCGTAAACATCGCCACAATGTTTACACTCGAAAAACTCGCCACATATCAGCTCATGCCTCTTCTTATGGTAGTCACGTAGAAAACTCTTTTCGCATTTACTGCACCTATAATCTGGTATAGCATTCAGAACCGATTTCATCATTTCACCACTCCACATTTTTATAATACGTAGTGGAACACTTGTAAATTATATAAATGAATAAATGCTTATAGCACTTTCCACTGACTCGCCTCGATAACTTATAAAAGCTATTGAACGGTAATCTCGCTAAGAGAAGCTGATGTGCACGACTCAAAGGTTAATTACTGAATAACTATGTAAGCTCAAGCAAACCCTACTTATTCCACTAGCACGTACCTTATAAATTACTACGCGATTCAAGATTAAGTTTGTATTTTTAAAACATATATCATTAAACTACGTGAGTCAAGGATCAACTTGTTTCATTTTTATTTGCCAGTTCAACGTTAACATGCATTTCCCCTCATTTTTAAAGTTTAAACAAGGTAAATTATATTTCAACCACTGTATTTATAGAAATAAATGTTTATAATTTTAATACTTTCATGCCGAACACACACACAAACACAAACACACATACACACACACACACACACACACACACACACACACACACGCGCGCGCGCGCGCGCTCGCAAAATTAAGACGTGAAACGGCGATTATGTATCTTTAAGTAACATTTCTTTAATCGATATCGGATGACAGTAATGGAACCATCTAAGCAATATTTAAACGCTTAAAAAAAAACCAAATTTCTGCTATATTTCATCAAACCTTCCTATTTTTATGACTTTTTCTCGTCTTTTACGCACTTTGAAACGAATCCATCAGAAAAAATTAAGACGCGAAACGGAAGACGTGAAACGGCGGTTATGTATCTTTAAGTAACATTTCTTTTATCGATATCGGATGACAGTAATGGAACCATCTAAACAATATTTAAACGCTTAAAAAAACCAAATTTCTGCTATATTTCATCAAACCTTCCTATTTTTATGACTTTTTCTCGTCTTTTACGCACTTTGAAACGAATCCAACAGAAAAAATTAAGACGCGAAACGGAAGACGCGAAACGGCGGTTATGTATCTTTAAGTAACATTTCTTTTATCGATATCGGATGACAGTAATGGAACCATCTAAACATTATTTAAACGCTTAAAGAAACCAAATTTCTGCTATATTTCATCAAACCTTCCTATTTTTATGACTTTTTCTCGTCTTTTACGCACTTTGAAACGAATCCAACAGAAAAAATTAAGACGCGAAACGGAAGACGCGAAACGGCGGTTATGTATCTTTAAGTAACATTTCTTTTATCGATATCGGATGACAGTAATGGAACCATCTAAACATTATTTAAACGCTTAAAGAAACAAATATCCCGTATTTTTATAATTCTTTCTCCATTTTTATTCACTTTAAGACGAATCAAGCGTCAAATTAAAACATGAAAAGATGATTATGTTTCTAAGTACCATCATTTCAACAACAAAGACATTAATTTTAACTATCACCACGAAATAAACCTATTTGCACGCGTCTTAACACGCTAACATACTATATGTTACAATCTATCAACTGAACCTCTTTTAAACGTGTCCCAACAGGTAAAATCGTCACCATGTCATTAGTTGAGAAACTCTACCCTCAAACACAGGTGTAAACCTCTCTAAAAACATGTCCCTTCAGGTAAAAGTATCACATTGTCTTCACATTAACGGAAAAAACCTTAGCCTCACGCAAAGGTGTCGATTTATAACATTAGTGGAGAAATTGTAGCCTCGAAGAGTCCCGGCGACGTGCTGTCTACAAAAAACAAGTTTAGACAGGAAAGTCTCCCCACCCTCAGATCCACGTAGCAACATCATGAGAAGTCCAACAGTAACGTCCAAGCCATCAGAGCGAGTATATGGGGCGTGAACACTCGACAGCGCTTTTCACCGTTTAAAGCTTATTTGCATCATTTCTTTCCAGGTACTCATCAATCATTGTACTACACACATCATTTAGATCACAATACTTAGCGTTGTATGCTATAATTTGTAATTTTCACGATTATATACTCATTTAATGATTTAAATTCAACATTTCTAGCGTTCACCCTCTTTTTCTTCTTCTTCTTCTTCTTCTTCTTCTTCTTCTTATTCTTCTTCTTCTTCTTCTTCTTCTTCTTCTTCTCCTTCTTCATATATTCTCATTCTCCTTCATGCTAACAGGGAATATACGCGTAATTTTGACGTTATTACCTTAAATATTAAAATAAAATAACAGCATTCTCCGTCAATTATATCTAAACCGACTTTTTCCGTGTTATGCAAGATTTAAGCTTCTAGAATCAACACGAGGCAATGTTTCTCTCAATAACAGCATTTTATAATTGATTTTGTAAGTAATAACACCAATTTAAACTTTATTACAGATCTCTAAGACCCTTGTTGCAAAATATTTAAATGGACACTTAGAGATTCGAACTAGACCCCACAGTACAAAAGCTACCATTTTTTATCAATAATTCAAGAGCAGATATTTAGCTGAAGTGTTTAACTTTTTATTTCATCACGCTAACTTTATTGATCCGCGAATAAATCGACTTTGAAGTAATTGCCCCGTCCCGGTAATCGAACTATGAGTCGTAGGGTTAAAATTGTCTAGTATATCATTTTATATGCCAAGTTACCCTAATTTGTCTTTGCATTACTATTCCAAGTGTAAAAATAGCGATATAGAGCAAATTTCAATAATTCTCCACAAGATAGGGATCGAACCTACGATACGTTAACTCTAGCATGTTATAAAATAATCGTCCTTAACAAGTATTATCATATAAAGTTTATTTCAGTCTTCCAACACAAGCGGTTCTCGAAATAATTAAATTTACCAAATCAGGATTGGAACCCAAGACTCCAGGATCCCGAGCATACCACAGAGGAAAGCTTATAACAATACCAATTTAATAAAATTTATTCGAAGATTTTATCACTAATAGTTTAGGAGTTATTCCAATAATAATTCATAATTTGCACGGGGATCGAACGCTAGGCCACCGACAATCTTCAAAATTAGACCAAGGATGCGTCGTTTTATTATAAGATAATTACCGTTTACCACATTTCGATATCTCATTTAGTTTAGGAGAAATCAGGCATCAATGAGTAGAGTATATATGGGACGTTTTAAAAACAATTAGCGGCATCTCTTTGAGTGTTTTGAAAATATTGTGCGCAACACAACATTTTAAAACCACTCAAAGAAGCCGCTACTAATTGGATGACAATGACGGTAATTGGTAATTAACCTGTCAACACTTGTCAACCCTTGTCAACCCTTATCGATGGTAATCTGACAGATGATGAGGGTCGACCCATTGTCGGCTTTTCACCGACAAAGACAATGGAGTGTGAAAACACGTGTAATCCAATTAGCCCCCATTGTTAACCAATTAGCGGCATCCCTTTGAGTGGTTTTAAAGCGGTATATTTACTCTACTCATTGATGCCTGATTTCTCCTAAACTAAATGAGATATCGAAATGTGGTAAACGGTAATTATCTTATAATAAAACGACGCATCCTTGGTCTAATTTTGAAGATTGTCGGTGGCCTAGCGTTCGATCCCCGTGCAAATTATGAATTATTATTGGAATAACTCCTAAACTATTAGTGATAAAATCTTCGAATAAATTTTATTAAATTGGTATTGTTATAAGCTTTCCTCTGTGGTATGCTCGGGATCCTGGAGTCTTGGGTTCCAATCCTGATTTGGTAAATTTAATTATTTCGAGAACCGCTTGTGTTGGAAGACTGAAATAAACTTTATATGATAATACTTGTTAAGGACGATTATTTTATAACATGCTAGAGTTAACGTATCGTAGGTTCGATCCCTATCTTGTGGAGAATTATTGAAATTTGCTCTATATCGCTATTTTTACACTTGGAATAGTAATGCAAAGACAAATTAGGGTAACTTGGCATATAAAATGATATACTAGACAATTTTAACCCTACGACTCATAGTTCGATTACCGGGACGGGGCAATTACTTCAAAGTCGATTTATTCGCGGATCAATAAAGTTAGCGTGATGAAATAAAAAGTTAAACACTTCAGCTAAATATCTGCTCTTGAATTATTGATAAAAAATGGTAGCTTTTGTACTGTGGGGTCTAGTTCGAATCTCTAAGTGTCCATTTAAATATTTTGCAACAAGGGTCTTAGAGATCTGTAATAAAGTTTAAATTGGTGTTATTACTTACAAAATCAATTATAAAATGCTGTTATTGAGAGAAACATTGCCTCGTGTTGATTCTAGAAGCTTAAATCTTGCATAACACGGAAAAAGTCGGTTTAGATATAATTGACGGAGAATGCTGTTATTTTATTTTAATATTTAAGGTAATAACGTCAAAATTACGCGTATATTCCCTGTTAGCATGAAGGAGAATGAGAATATATGAAGAAGGAGAAGAAGAAGAAGAAGAAGAAGAAGAAGAAGAAGAAGAATAAGAAGAAGAAGAAGAAGAAGAATAAGAAGAAGAAGAAGAAGAAGAAGAAGAAAAAGAGGGTGAACGCTAGAAATGTTGAATTTAAATCATTAAATGAGTATATAATCGTGAAAATTACAAATTATAGCATACAACGCTAAGTATTGTGATCTAAATGATGTGTGTAGTACAATGATTGATGAGTACCTGGAAAGAAATGATGCAAATAAGCTTTAAACGGTGAAAAGCGCTGTCGAGTGTTCACGCCCCATATACTCGCTCTGATGGCTTGGACGTTACTGTTGGACTTCTCATGATGTTGCTACGTGGATCTGAGGGTGGGGAGACTTTCCTGTCTAAACTTGTTTTTTGTAGACAGCACGTCGCCGGGACTCTTCGAGGCTACAATTTCTCCACTAATGTTATAAATCGACACCTTTGCGTGAGGCTAAGGTTTTTTCCGTTAATGTGAAGACAATGTGATACTTTTACCTGAAGGGACATGTTTTTAGAGAGGTTTACACCTGTGTTTGAGGGTAGAGTTTCTCAACTAATGACATGGTGACGATTTTACCTGTTGGGACACGTTTAAAAGAGGTTCAGTTGATAGATTGTAACATATAGTATGTTAGCGTGTTAAGACGCGTGCAAATAGGTTTATTTCGTGGTGATAGTTAAAATTAATGTCTTTGTTGTTGAAATGATGGTACTTAGAAACATAATCATCTTTTCATGTTTTAATTTGACGCTTGATTCGTCTTAAAGTGAATAAAAATGGAGAAAGAATTATAAAAATACGGGATATTTGTTTCTTTAAGCGTTTAAATAATGTTTAGATGGTTCCATTACTGTCATCCGATATCGATAAAAGAAATGTTACTTAAAGATACATAACCGCCGTTTCGCGTCTTCCGTTTCGCGTCTTAATTTTTTCTGTTGGATTCGTTTCAAAGTGCGTAAAAGACGAGAAAAAGTCATAAAAATAGGAAGGTTTGATGAAATATAGCAGAAATTTGGTTTCTTTAAGCGTTTAAATAATGTTTAGATGGTTCCATTACTGTCATCCGATATCGATAAAAGAAATGTTACTTAAAGATACATAACCGCCGTTTCGCGTCTTCCGTTTCGCGTCTTAATTTTTTCTGTTGGATTCGTTTCAAAGTGCGTAAAAGACGAGAAAAAGTCATAAAAATAGGAAGGTTTGATGAAATATAGCAGAAATTTGGTTTTTTTAAGCGTTTAAATATTGTTTAGATGGTTCCATTACTGTCATCCGATATCGATAAAAGAAATGTTACTTAAAGATACATAACCGCCGTTTCACGTCTTCCGTTTCGCGTCTTAATTTTTTCTGATGGATTCGTTTCAAAGTGCGTAAAAGACGAGAAAAAGTCATAAAAATAGGAAGGTTTGATGAAATATAGCAGAAATTTGGTTTTTTTTTAAGCGTTTAAATATTGCTTAGATGGTTCCATTACTGTCATCCGATATCGATTAAAGAAATGTTACTTAAAGATACATAATCGCCGTTTCACGTCTTAATTTTGCGAGCGCGCGCGCGCGCGCGCGTGTGTGTGTGTGTGTGTGTGTGTGTGTGTGTGTGTGTATGTGTGTTTGTGTTTGTGTGTGTGTTCGGCATGAAAGTATTAAAATTATAAACATTTATTTCTATAAATACAGTGGTTGAAATATAATTTACCTTGTTTAAACTTTAAAAATGAGGGGAAATGCATGTTAACGTTGAACTGGCAAATAAAAATGAAACAAGTTGATCCTTGACTCACGTAGTTTAATGATATATGTTTTAAAAATACAAACTTAATCTTGAATCGCGTAGTAATTTATAAGGTACGTGCTAGTGGAATAAGTAGGGTTTGCTTGAGCTTACATAGTTATTCAGTAATTAACCTTTGAGTCGTGCACATCAGCTTCTCTTAGCGAGATTACCGTTCAATAGCTTTTATAAGTTATCGAGGCGAGTCAGTGGAAAGTGCTATAAGCATTTATTCATTTATATAATTTACAAGTGTTCCACTACGTATTATAAAAATGTGGAGTGGTGAAATGATGAAATCGGTTCTGAATGCTATACCAGATTATAGGTGCAGTAAATGCGAAAAGAGTTTTCTACGTGACTACCATAAGAAGAGGCATGAGCTGATATGTGGCGAGTTTTTCGAGTGTAAACATTGTGGCGATGTTTACGGTACTGAAAATCGAAGAGATGTACATGAAGGGCGCTGTGAGAGGGCTAAAGATGCTAAGAAAGTCAAATTCGAACCTACTAAGCATAAATTATTGTTAATGTCTCCTGATGAAGATGATATTGTAGAATATGAAACGGCTTTTCAGGATCGGCTGAAATCGTATTTCATCCAATGCCCAGCAAGTCAGGATTTAAATTCATACCTGCAGCAGGCTAAGCAACGCATAATTCATGGTGTTCAGAAGGAACTGCGGGCTCATAAAAGTTTGAAAATTAACATTATGGCTGAATGTAAGTTTGTGAACGCCGTTGGAGACACTACTAACAAAGCCTTTAAAACGCGTAATCAGGCTGTGTTTTTAGATAGCGACTTGGATGCCATCTTGGAAAAAAAATTCGAGAAACTTCGTGTTGAAATGGAGGAAAGTAAGTTGAAAGGCAGTAATTGGGCTCTTCTGAGTGTTGATGGCGTTCGACTACGTATTAACAAGTATAATCTTCTTCGAGGGAGCAGCTATATTCCTCTACCGTCATCTTTGGATGCGAAGAAAGCCTGTATAAACCCTCAGAACTACAACGATGAGAAATGCTTTGTGTATGCTGTTCTTGCAAAGTTCATTCAAAAGGATGCTCAGCGTGTAAGGAAGTATAAGGATCATCAAGAAAAATACGATTTCTCATGCGTCTCATTTCCTACGAGCTTGGGTGAAATCACTAAATTTGAAAAACTCAATAATATATCCATAAATGTGTTTGGAGTGGATGATAAACATGAAGTGTTTCCCATAAAGGTGGTTGATGAAGAATTAACTGATCACCGCGACCTTCTTCTGTTGAGTGATTCAGCTGATAAACATCACTATGTGTATATAAAGGATTTTGAGAAGCTTATTCGTGGGCAGAAAACTAAGCATAAAGAACGAATTTATGTATGTAAAAGATGTTTCAGTCATTTTGATGACCGACATGGACGAAGTGGAATGAAAAAATTAGAAGAGCACCGAGAAATATGTAGACAACATGGTATTGCTAGATGCGTTATGCCTACAAAGGATAACTCAATCGTTAAGTTCAAGAATGTCGAGAGGATGTTGAAACTTCCTTATGTTATCTACGCAGATTTTGAATGCATTCTCACCCCTCTCCATACCTGCTCCTCTAACCCTGAAACCTCCTACACAACTCCCTATCAAAGTCATTCTCCTATGAGCTTTTGCGTTTATGTGAAACCGTCGTCCAGTGTTGAACAACTAGAAACAACTCTTCCTACTGAACCGTATGTTTACCGAGGGCCTGACGCTGCACAGAAGTTTATGGAATGCTTGATGGATCTGGCGAATAAAATCAGTGACTTATACAAATCTGCTAAACCTCTTAATCTTACAGCTGAAGAACAAGAATCATTCGATGCTTCTACAATATGCTACCTGTGTGAACATGAATTTACAGAAGATAATTGGAAGGTTCGCGATCACGATCATGTTTCCGGGGTGTATAGAGGACCTTTACACAATAAATGTAACCTGGCTTGTAAAACACCTAATTATATACCTGTCTTCATGCATAACCTGAGTGGGTATGACTCTCATTTCATTGTTAAGGAACTGGGGTGTACTAGCGAAAGAGTAGAGGTTATACCAAATTCAGAGGAAAGTTATATATCATTCTCCAAGTATGTTGGGGATATTAAACTCCGGTTTGTGGATACTTTCCGCTTCCTCAGTACGAGTTTGGAGAAGCTTGCAAAGAACCTTGAAACGCATACTGAAACAGCGAAATACTTTGGAGTAGAGAATATTGGCTTGATGACTCGTAAGGGGGTATTTCCCTATGATTACGTAACATCGTGGGATGTCCTGAACGATACATGTTTGCCTTCTAGGAATGCCTTCTACAACAGATTAAACAGTGAAGAAATCAGCAGTGAGGACTATGATCATGCTCTGAACGTGTGGAAGCACTTTAACGTCCGAAACCTTGGCGAGTACAGTGATTTGTACTTAATTTCGGATGTTCTTCTCCTATCGGATGTCTTTGAAACATTTAGAAACCAAACCTTGAAAACTCATAAAGTGGATCCTGCACATTATTTTACTTCTCCAGGACTTACATGGGATGCTATGCTGCTGTATACTGGAATCGAGTTGGAATTGCTTCTTGATTACGATCAGCTACTCATGGTTGAATCTGGTATAAGAGGAGGGTTATGCCAGGTTTCTCACCGGTATGCGGAGGCTAACAACATCTATATGGAGCAGTATGATCCTCGTAAACCCTCTCATTTTATTACGTACGAAGACGCCAATAACCAGTACGGTTGGGGTATGTGTCACGCCCTTCCTTATGGAGGGTTTAAATGGGTTTCTCCTGAAGACATAGACCTGGAATTATTGAAGGAAGATGACCCCCTTGGATACATCTTAGAAGTCGATGTCGAATATCCTGTCGAGCTCCACGATCTTCATAATGATTTGCCCTTCCTGCCTGAGAGTATGAAACCGGGGGAATCCTCTTCAAAGAAACTAATTGCCCATCTTGGATCCCGAAAGAAGTATGTGGTTCATTACATGGTCTTGAAACAGGCTCTTAGTCATGGTCTACGACTAATAAAGATTCATCGAGCACTAAAATTCCGTCAGTCTTGTTGGTTAAAGCCTTACGTCGAATTTAATAATCGCCTGCGACAACAAGCTAGAAATGATTTCGAGAAGGATTTGTATAAACTTTTCAATAATGCGATGTTTGGAAAAACTATGGAAAATATTCGTAATCGTATGGATATACGTCTTGTGGCAAACAGCAAAACATTAGAAAAACTGATAGCCAAGCCTACATTTATCGATCGAACTATATACGGTCCTAATCTTGCAGCTGTTCATATGGCTTCTCGTAAAATAGTGTTCAACAAGCCTATATACATTGGTATGAGCGTACTAGACATCTCCAAGACGCTAATGTATTCGTATCAATACGATGTGTTACTTCCATATTATGGAGCTGAGAATCTTAAACTGTTGTATACGGATACAGATTCCTTCATCCATCGAGTGACTACAGCTGATATATACCAGGATAAATTACACATGCTTGAACATCTGGATACAGCGGATTACCCTGCTAACCATATATGCTATTCTACACAAAACAAGAAAGTTTTGGGAAAGTTTAAAGATGAAGCAAGTGGTAAAATCATTTGCCGTTTCGTCGGTCTCAGACCTAAAATGTATGCTCTCGATATTGATGGCTCTGTGATAAAAAAGATCAAAGGCATAAAACATAGCGCCATTAAGCAATACATCAGCTTCAATAGCTATATGGAGTGCCTTAAAACTTTGAAAATTGTTAGAACTCCGATGAATTTAATCCTATCCCAACGTCATAATGTTTCTACAGTTGAATCTAATAAAATAGCTCTGTCGCCTCATGATGACAAGAGAGTAATTGCAGAGGATGGAATATCAACGTATGCGTACGGGCATTACAACGTTGCAAACCATGCATAAGAGAATGCAACTTAGATCTCAAGATGATTATTTTCTCCGTTACGTCTCCTGTAGAAAATGAAAGTTTAATCAACTGACTCCTCCACGCCTCAAATGAAGTCTGACGAAGAAAGAAGAAAAAATAAAAAAATTACTCACCTGGCTTCTCCGTGCTTCTCATGAAACTTGTCGAAGAAAGAAGAAAAATAGAAATTATAAAGGGAGGCGTTAACTCTGCCACTAGACTTTAACTCTAGTGCTGGTCTCCAGCCCAGATAAAAGAGGAGAGGCGTATACCCTACTACCTTAAAGTAAGTATACCCTCATTAACTTTATATAAACAGAAGATTGTGTTAAAATACTATCAAAGGTATTGCTGAATATCTCTTAAAAATATTGAGCTATAAGTATCTCAACATCTGCGGATAGATCATCTTTTAGTGATAAGTTTGAAAATCTATAAAGGGTTAGGAAAACAAAGTTGAATAAAGCTGTAAAGAACACTTAATAAGCAGGTTAGATCATAATAGGTGGGGTTACACTTAGAAAACTGCATGTCGTGTTGGAGATGTTACCCCCAGAACATACAGAACCAAGCAAAAGAGCCATACAGTTGTATAAAATTCTGTGACAGAGGGCAAAAATAGTAGTAATAAGAACTTCAACATCAATGGTTAGGACATCTTCTACTGGAAGTTTAAAAGTTCTATAAAGGAGGGTGCAAATAGCAGTAAAATGGGGTGAAATGTCCTAAAAATGTATGAAAATGATTGAATAGCTCTGAAAATTGTCTGAAAAGTTGTTAAATATGTTGTTAAAAGCGTTCTGAATATACTAAAAGCGTCTAAAAGATCTAACAGAGGGTGCAAATAGCAGTAAAATGGGGTGAAATGTCTTAAAAATGTATGAAAATGACTGAATAACTCTGAAAATTGTCTGAAAAGTTGTTAAATATGTTGTAAAAGCAGCATGAATATACTAAAAGCGTCTAAAAGATCTAACAGAGGGTGCAAAATTGTAGCAAAATGGGGTGGAACGTCTTAAAAATGTATGAAAATGACTGAATAACTCTGAAAATTGTCTGAAAAGTTGTTAAATATGTTGTAAAAGCAGCATGAATATGCTAAAAGTGTTTAAAAAGATCTATCAGAGGACTCAAAATAGTATCAAAATGTTTATGAAATTCCTAGATGGAGATCAGGGTAGCGTATGACAGGATAGAATAGATAAGCAGAGGAGGGAATAGGATAGATGATAAGAGGATAGAATGAATGTCTAGAAACGTATCATGTTAGTAGAATAGAATAAATAATAATAAGAGGATCTACCTTAGGTTAGGCTAGGCCAGGTTAGATTAGGATAGGTTAGATGAGTAGAAGTATGAGGCTTAGGTTAAATTATCAAAGACCGGAGTAAATAGTGGGAGCTGGGTTAGGTTAGGTTAGCCATGTAGAAGTATGGAGCTTAGGTCAGGTTAAGATAGGTTAGACGAGTAGAAGTATGGGGCTTAGGTTATGTGAAATTATGAAAGACCATAGTAAAAAGAGTAGGAGCTAGGTTAGGCGAGCTTAGGTTAGGTTAGGTTAGGTTAGGTTAGGTTAGGTTAGGATAGGTTAGCGTGGCGGTGTGGGGGCGAGGTGTCATTATGTTGGGGGTATCATATACAATCAAGATGGAAAGCTCTTGCGTTAGGAGGTTTACACCGATATAGTGAACGACATACTCGACTACCATGAACGCTCATAAAGATACATACAGTGCTATAGGCCATAAAAGTTATCCCTAGTGATTGCTTCAAATACCTACAACGTCCTGCTTCCCCTACCACCTTACCTAGTAATCCTTAGATCACGCATGGCGGCCATCTTGCCCATAAAAAACTGCGCCAGCTTCCCCCCAAATACCCTACTTCCATATACCCCTTAAAAGCATTAAAACATACTAAAGACATGAGAATACCTGACAAACGGGACAAACCTTCAAACAATCGTAAGAAAACCTCCAGAATACCGCAAAAGCGGCTAAAATAGCAACTAAACTCCCAAAAAGCATCAACGATTCGTAAAAAGTATGGCAAATACTTAGGGTTCGCATGTCCGAGGGTCTAATACCTTCGGAGTAGCTATCTAAAGTTACTGATAAAAAAAAATCTGCAAAAGAAAGCGGGATGTCTAAGACTGAAATGGTACGGTGTGAAGGTCATAATAGGTTAGAATAGGTTATAGAAGAATAGAACGCTTAAGTTAACTAGGAATGAAATAGGTTGGGTTGAGTTAGGTTAAAATATCTTAACAAATAGGAAGATTTATGCTCACTTAGGTTAAGTAGCATTAGGGTAGGTTACACGAGTAGAAGTATGAGGCTTAGGTTATGTTAAATTATGAAAGTTCAAAGTAAAAAAGAGTGGGAGCTAGGTTAGGTTAGGACTAGGTGAGGTTAGGTTAGGTTAGGATAGGTTAGACGAGTAGAAGTATGGGGGCTTAGGTTAGGTTAGATTAGGTTAGGATAGGTTAGACGAGTAGAAGTATGGGGCTTAGGTGAGGTTAGGTTAGGTTAAGATAGGTTAGACGAGTAGAAGTATGGGGCTTAGGCTAGGTTAGATTAGGTTAGGTTAGATTAGATTAGGTTAGCGTGGCTATGTGGGGCGAGGTAACATTATGTTGGGTAATATATTCAATCAAGATAGAAAGCTCTTGTGTTAGGAGACATACATTGATATAGTGACCGCATATTCAACTACCATGAATGCTCACAAACATACATACACTGCTATAGGCTTTAAAAGTTATTCCTAGAGATTCATTCAAACACCTACAACGTCCTGCTTCCCCTACCACCTTACCTAGTAATGCTTAAATTACGCATGGCGGCCATCTTGCCCATAAAATAGTGGCCCAGCTTTCCCTCAACTACCCTATTATGTGTGTGTCAATAGCATAACTCGGAAACGAGATGTCGGCTAAAGTACTCGTTATTTAAGTCAAGCATTTTTCAAGGATGCAACACAACGTTTTTTAAGGAATTCCTCTCAGAACGAATTCTCTTTTGTTGATTTTTATTTTCTTGTATTTATGAGGAAAGGCTTTATTTCCCTCTATGACAATACCCTAAAAATACTGAAATATACTTTGTTTTTGTTCCACTATTCACTTATGTTTCACCTTCGGAGCTGGTGACCCTATTTTTGATTAAATGCAGCAATGTTACCAGCTACAGGAAGTTTTAAAGTCCAAATCCTTCAGGACCATGAATAAGTGATAAAATAGGCAAATTGAATTCTCAATTTGATTTTCTGAAGCAGATGGGGTTGCTTGAAGTTTAACGTTCTTCAATTTGGTGGGTCAATCCGTTGAAAATAAATTCATATACCTTAAACAATATCTGACGATGAAGTGCGGTTTGATATTCTATAAAATAATCCTGAATGAAGGCATAATTTTATGCGCATATTTATGGGGGAAGATTTTAGTGCAGAATTGGGTAGCTTTTCATCTCATACAAGCATTCTTAGTGAGAAACATGTAACAAAATTATTCAGGTACTGATATAAGCATTCATGCTTAATGGAATACATAATAATTATGACTGAATGTCCTTCATTTAGTTTCGGTGCATAGTATATCATATCTGCAACATTGTTTCTTAAATTTAGTGTTCCTTTTACGTATTATCATACATGCCACTAATAGTTTCAGCACTACTTCCAGCTATTAAACTACATAAAGCTGAGCTATTTGCTTATTGAGAGCAAGGAACATATGCTCCATAATACCTAAATCTATACGTTATAGGTTGTACAAATAAAAGGAGACACCTCGCGCACTGCGATATACATAGATATATTGTAGATCCCATCCCCAGAAGGAAGAAATTAAATGAAGGAGCACAGTAGGCTACAGACTGAAGACAGGCAGGCCACGGAAACGCACGGAAGTCCTAATAGATCCAGACTCAAAGACTCGTTCCACTCCTGGAGTTGTCTAAAGTGGGCAATGAACGACCCGTTCATTCTGTCCTAGAAGCACATCTGAAAAAGCAGAAGGAAAGGAAAATTATAGAATGAAAATCGTTGTAGATGAGAACCAACCCAACATTTGCCTAATGGCCGGATAAAACGACGAAAATTCCGAGGCCAGAGCAAGCGGTCGACGGAAATCGAACCTGGGACCTTCCGAATGCGAGCTTGACACGTTACTCTGGAGCCTTCTTACTCGGTACTGATATACAACTGAGCTTGTAAGCTCTCAGCAATCAGGCGAATCGACAAAAGCAAACTTTAGAAAGGCCAAGATATTCAGAAATATCTAGAGAATCCCATATAAAAACCATAGACATGTTACCACGTTAAAGAATTCTGTAATGGCAATATATGTACGCCCTTCCTCATGAACCTCTGCTATGGATAAGCTTCTCTGTGCTACAACGTCTGGCAATATCTGCATAATACCGGTTTATTTATGGATGTACCTATTGCTTAACAGGAGGTTTCGTGGAAGTTTACATAGGTTATCCATTTGATCTATATTGTTGAATTTCTTTGGTAAATGTAAATACTTTGAAGAGTCAGGTCATTAAATATTTGCTTGGCCCTAGAACTAAACGCCGACGTACAAAGAAGCTGTTCTTCTTTATATTTGTTTTATTTTAATGCACACCATTTAGGAAACAGTAAACAAGCAAAGAACGAAGCCTTCTTTGCTCAACCGGATGTTGTTTACGATTGCAGACATATTACGTCATCCGAGAAGCTTCTACAAGACAAAGCATTATTATTTGTAGCTAAAACTTGGTGTTAAGAAGAGCTACTGGTTTCAGAAGTCTTCCATTCACACTTGTTTAAAAAATATCACGGCTAAGGAAATTGTTTGACATATGGTGGATCAAGAAATTTTCTAGGATTTAGAGAAAATAAGTTCACAGTGATGTTGCTACATCCATATTGTTAAACAAATTTTCAGAAATAAATATGTGTGTACATTAAGCAATAAAAAGAATGAATCAATCACGTTAAAATGTGATTTAACAGTATTGTGAACCAGTTGTAATTTATAGCTCTTAATTTTGGTTCATAACTAAATAAACAGTAACCCCTAGCACAACAACCCTTCGCGGGCCAAGGCTTACCACCAGGCCACTACGTCTCCCACTTCTGCACACAACAGGCATCATGAGTGAGGTGCAGAACTGTAGGGTGGGACATGGTCAGCCCTCTGGAGGCGCTCAATTTTCGTTCATAATCGACTAAAATATTAAAAAGGCGTCTATAGTAGCTGAACATTAGATTACAAGTATGTGGTAGAAGATATCTACTAACGAAGGCGGCCGTGGGTTTCTCAGCGAGAATGCCTGTGTAAGTAAAACTAAAGCCGGTAGATATTATGCAGATTACCAGACAGAGGTTCATCACGAAAGACGCCATACCTTGCTATAGCAAATTCCTTAACGCGATATCATGTCTATAGTTTTCATATGAGATTCTCTTTTTGTGAATATATTAGCCTTTCTGAAGTTTGTTTTGTTGATTCGCCTGCTTGCTGATGGTTTACAAGCTCTTAACAAGTATGTATATCAACACCAAGTGAGAAAGCTGCATGGTAACGTGTCAAGCTCGCATTCAGGAGTTACCGGGTTCGATTCCCGTCGACCGCTTACTCTGACCTCGGATGTTTCGTAGTTTTTCCCGGTCAGTAAACAAATGTTGGGTTGGTTTCTCATCTATAACGATTTTCTTTCCATCATTTCCTTTTCATTCCCTTTCCTTCTCATTTTTCAGGTGTGCTTCTAGTACAGAATGACACAGATACTTGCTCAAAGGTAAGAGTACTCCCCGCCCTTAGTCTACGGGTCGTTCATCTCTTTCTCTAAGCAGCTCCAGCAGTGGGGCGGATCGTCAAGCCTGGAAGACCTCCGCGCGTCTCTGTGGCCTATCTGCTGCGGCCTGTAGCGTTTTGTGATTTCTTCACTTAATCTCTTCCTCCTTGGGGTGTTAGCCACGATAGATCTATGTAGGTCGCCGTGCATGAGCTGTTCCCCTCCGCTGTATAACCTATATGTATGTATATCAATAACATCAAAATATACAAAAATGAACCACATCTATGGAATACAAATTCATGAAATATGTGTTTAAAAGGCTGGATTTAAATGTATTAGCTCATATTTTAAATATCTTCTATAAGTTCTGAAATGTTTATATGAAAAAATCTTATGTGTTACACTCACATGACTTTCTTTACTCTTACTAACTATTCCTGCAAACACTTATTCCTCTATCTTCTTAATGTCAGTCGAGATAAACATTTTTAAAAATGATTGCTCGTATTCTTGTAGGTGCAAGGGCAACATGAGAGAAAATCCAGCAGTTGGATACCTGTCCTATTTTAGGGGTGTCATAAAGGGACGCCCTACTAATAGATCTGTAGATGAAGACAATTTTGAATACTAAGGGGTGAGAATGATATAATCCAAATGCACAAAATGCAAATATGTCAAGGAGAGCGTTCTAAGAGTTTAAATAAATCCTTAAATCACATATCAAGGTTTTTTTTTTTTTTTGGGGGGGGGGGGAGGTTATTTCTCCAATGTGTTAATATACCTGTGTGCATAGTTATTTTGTGAAAAAAGTTACACGTTATTAATAAAAAATATTTTATGGTTGTCTCATACTAAAAGAAGAGAAAGTTTACAAACTATGAACATCGACGTATAACATAGCTTAGAATGATAGTGACTTCAATATTTGAAACAATATAATCAATATCTATCACATCTGTGTCATTTTCTTAATTATCTTCCTTTGCTTTACTCAGATTCTTGAGGTGTCCCTTCGAAACATCTGATATATATTCATTACTACCATATATATTGCATATGGCATTAATGACATAACATCTTTCAGTTTTTCCTTGCTAGCTGGAATGGATTAAGTACCTGATGTGCCGGCCCTTTTTACTTTCTCTGCTTCGTATAGTAAGGAGTAGCGAAAGTATTATATTCCACCCAAAAATTCGATGCCGGGATTTCACCGGAAACATGTTTTGAGGCCCCTGAATCCAAAAACGGCATTTTTATGAAAAGGTCCGTGTGTGTGTGTGTGTGTGTGTGTGTGTGTGTGTGTGTGTGTGTGTGTGTGTGTGTGTGTGTGTGTGTGTGTGTGTCAGTCTGTGGACAGCATAACTCAAAAACGAAAAGTCGGTTAAAAACCAAAGTTGGTACTCAAGTTTAATGTCTTTCAAGTATGCGACACGAAGATTTTGAAGAAAATTGCTCCACCTAAACTACCTTTTACAAGCAAAATTCTTCGAAAATTTTTATTTTCTCTAAAATAGCTCTAACGATTTTTATTAAAATGCCATATGTTTATGACAAATTAAATGTATATCTTGAATTTTTTGGCTATAGCCCAGGAAGTCCTATTTACTTTGAATGGCTTTTGCATAACTGGTAAATCGTAAGAGATAGTTAGACCAAATCTTATTATACAAAAATGTAGATCTTGCTAAAACACACAATTTATGTATTTTTTTTTTCTTTTTCTTTTTTGTAGAGTGAATCATTTCGTAGACATTCCTTGTTCTTTGTGTGAGTTTTGGAGAACTTATACTTCTGACAAGTGGAACATCGTTATTCATTTTTTAATTTCTCTACTACGTATAGTAAAGTAGAAAAAGTAATATATTCCACCCAAAAATTCGATGTCGGGATTTCACCGGAAATATTCAGGGGCCTCAAAACATATATTTCCGGTAAAGTCACAACATCGAATTCATGGGTGGAACACAATACTTCCCCTACTTATTATACGTAGTAGAGACAGTAAAACCTCGTAATTTCTATGCTCTTTTTAGTAGAGAGTTCGTTTTTTCATAGAAAACCTTTCCCTACACTTCCAATCTATGACAGCTCTCAGTGTATTTTCCCCTTTGTTATGCGAGTGCGTTTTATACACTGTTATTATAAAGTATTTTTCCCCGTGAATGACGTTTTCTAATATAAATAGTCCTCAAGGACTGTTGAAGATAGTTAAATGTTTAAATGATATAAACAATACTTCAATGCTGTGGTTAATCTACTTTGGTGTTAGTAAGGTGATTAGTTATGTTCTAAAAACTAATTGCTGATAACATTTGATAAAGAATGTGTAATTAAGAAAATATTATATCTTTCTACATGAATGCCTTTATTGTATTATAGTAGATCAGTAACTTATAAGACATGCATCTACATACTGTGAAAGTGTTAGATATGTCATCTTAAAGGGTTTCTGAGATAATGGGCTAATGAAGTTAGCAAATTTAACATTGGCGTGATAGGGTAATTAGACTCCCATAAAGCTATAACATAGTTTCCGTCAGTATAGCCCAAATCCACAAATTTGAGCCCTGGTTGGCCAAGCAATATGGTTTTGTCTATAAGGGATTGAAAAGAAAAGGTTAATGATAGCATAAAACAAATATGTACTAATCTACATCTATATGTACAAAATGTTCCAAAAAACACCGACAACGCTTAGTATGTTGTACGGGACGGCAATCTGACCAGTTTACAAATAGGAACCCCTATCCGGAAGTGCACGGTTTGGGCGATGTAACGCATCGAAGTGTGAGATGGGTGTACTTTCACATTTCGTCAATAAACCCAGCACAGATCTGTCTACATAATCGGGCTTCGAACTGTGTACCTTGTACGTCATTGCAGAGCCTATACGTGCGGTTCCCTCTGAAGAACTTCAATCGCTCCATGGACTTGAGCCACAAGGTCCTCAGCTGACGTTACAGGAGTGCCATATACCTTACTCTTCATACAACTCCAAGAAAATAGTCGAGAGGTGTCAGATCCGGCGACCGTGCTCACTATGGAACTGGTCCATATATACCACTCTGTCTATTTGAATATGCGACGTTGAGGTGATTCAACACATTTACATCAAAATGTGCTGGCACTCACGTTGGCAATTGCGGCAGCTGCGTAATGGTACGTGTCGCACTGCTGTTAAAAACATCACTGTACTAGAAACTACACAACTAACGCAGTAGGATGCGCAGCACGGACGTTATGGAGGAACATAGCGCATGCGCAGGAATGTTATTACGCTCAGGTCGTTCATCCCAGCACACAGATGGCTAAAGGGTTGCATACCTTCCATATTAAGATACCAAGACGACTATTAACAAATGGTCACAACCGTTCATTCTCAAACTTCGACGCTCTCCAGCAAAACGCGCATTTCTGGACAGCGGTTCCTATTTGAAAACCGACCAGTTTGCCATCCTGAACAATACACTAAGCGTTGTCGGTGTTTTTTGGGACACTAGGTGGCCCACTCCAACCGGCGTTAAACGTGTTGTAGAAATCAAGGGAATAAATATAGTCAGTGGCGTGCGTGAACTTTGTTCTGCTTGTAAGAGAAGCGGGCGGGATGCCAGGCTAGTGTGTGTAGTGCTTGATAATAGACAAGAATAGTCCTAGAATATTTTCCACTTCACTTACGGGACTTCATTTTCCAGGGAATAAACTCAATCCTGTATATGCTCCTATTGTCTAACATTACGAATTACAGATGTAAATTTCCGTAACAAAATCCATGCAATCATGAGGGCGCGTAATGTTTCATTGGCTTTTCTTTGTTGCTTATTAATATAACTGTTGTATTTTATTATTTTTAGTTATTGTTATATTATTATAGTATATTATCTATATTGTTTATATTAACATTAATTTTGCTATTATTTTATTCTTATTGGTGTGAT
Source organism: Tenodera sinensis (assembly GCA_030765045.1). Taxonomy (NCBI): domain Eukaryota; kingdom Metazoa; phylum Arthropoda; class Insecta; order Mantodea; family Mantidae; genus Tenodera; species Tenodera sinensis. Next base: position 193,325,287 of record CM060964.1, read on the forward strand.
TATCATCATCATTGTTTATCACTATTATTATTACTGTTTTGATTATTATGCTTATCATCATTATTGCTATTCTTATTGGTGGTGGTGGTGGCGGTGGCGGTGGCGGTGGCGGTGGTGGTGGTGGTAGTGGTGGTGTCTTTCTCCCAGCCAGAGTACCACGGTATCATTAATTCCTGCAAGGTGATCTTCAGGATTTTCCTGATGAGGTTCCTGTCCTATGGCGGAACAACACTGTATACTGATTCAAACGAGTGCACCACCTTACTATTGTGAACCTGTAAAGGTCCATGTCAAATGCGTGTACCCTGGATGGGCCTAGGTGGCCCTATCTTCGGCCAGCAAGATCTCCTGATCTAACCCCATTGGATTATTTCTCTTGGAGACACTAAAGAATATTGCGTTTTAAACAAATCCACTCAAAAATCGTTAAAGCATATGCGTGTCACAACCTCAGTTCTCAGAAACTTCCGTATAGATACAAGAGGACGGTTGGAACATTGCATCAATCAACAAGCATCATTTTGAACACCTATTCTATGAAATCACCGTAACAGTAGCCTTTGATGATAACAATAACGATGAAAATAGTAGCATAATAAAAACCATAACGATAAAAAAATTATTAATATTAAAGTAGTAATGAAAATAATACTAAAATTAATTAAAATAAAACTAATAATTATGATACTAATAATAGTGATTCTGATAATAGTAATAACTAAAGGCCGGAGGAATAAGCGCTCGCATAGCTGGACGCAGAGTATGAATGACGCCAGAAGTGCAGCACGGCCATCAAATGTGCAAACAACTGCTACTATAGAAGCAGGAGTCGAAAACAACGTAACGTATTACTCTGTGAACTAGTGAAGCATTGCCTTGCAAGTGTATGCAGACGCCAATAATTACAAGATGGGGTACTAGGATAGAGGCCGTTACGTATTATGCGGTGCATTACAGTGGAATTGTAAATGTTATTAGCGCTCTATGTGATGCAGATTCATCCGCTATTGTAACTGCAAAGTCTATGATATCGCATGAACTATCTGAAAATCTTCAGTTCATATCCAATAATTTTGCAGTATTGTCCAAAGCTATTAAACAGTTAGAAACATCGGGTTTGGAAATGTCCAAGAGCATAAGCATAATAGAAGACTTAGCTGATTCAATTAATAGGATACTTCTTGTGCCAGGTATCGAAAAGGTGAAAGCTAAATTCCAAAAAGTTCTAAACAAAAATATTGGTTATCAAGGTATGTATGAAAGTTTGAAAATGAGTAAGAAGGAAAACACGCCAGACGAAAGAGTGGAATTCTTTACATTTGTCACCATCGAGTGACTCAGAAAGAAGTTTTTGAGTGTTTAAAAACTGCTTCAGTGACAAGCGTCAAAACTTCACATTTAATAATTTACGAATGTACATTGTAATCCAGTGTAATGCATTCTGTGACGATATTATACGTAATAAACAGCGGCATGTATAAGCGTTCAAGTGCAATTCCAAAATTCATGGTTTATTGTGCTTGTAGGTTGTGCTGCAGTGAGGCGGTTTTCATGGTCAGGTTGTACCTACCTGCAGTTGTTTACATGCGCGAGCGATAACAGTAAAGTCCAAGTGCAGTATACCTATGGAAAAACGCACACGTCTCCGGCCTTTAGTAATAACTATAAAAAATACCAATAACTAGCAATAATAATAGAACTAATAAAAATAATAATGGGGATACTAATGATGATAATGATAATAATTATAATAATAATAATAATAATAATAATAATAATAATAATAACAATAATAATAGTAATAATAATTTATTATATTGTGTGTAATGAAAGTTACTTTTCTTTGAGGCGCAATCACGCAAAAACTGCTCAACTAGTCCATATGGAACTATGACCATTCGAAGCGGAAGCGTTCGTAGATGGTTATAGGCTGCTTATTTTCTGTATCCCATGCACCCTTTGTCATTTTTTAAAATTTGTGTTTATATACATCTTTTCTGCCTGCATATGTCGTTCCACCTGTAATTCCTAAACCAGCTTTCATATCGCTTTCGGGGGTAACCTCAGCAGCAGCAATTCGAACAGTCGTGATCGTTACAGCGGTACGCATGGAGTCGCCATCCATTTAAAGCCAAACATCGCGAGTTCGAATCCTAGTAACTGCAGTCAACTGTGAGTGTGCAAAAGGAAACAGAGGACCCAAGGAAAATAATAATAGGTGTAACGACACGCGTGGAAGCTGACGGGCTTACGTTTGACTAATTACATGCATTTTCCTTTTCATTCTTAAAACAAAACAAACATACATTTTGATATGAATACAATACTACCTCTACTTAGTATAGGTGAGCGGCAGAGAAACTCAAAATCCCATTCTTTTGCATTTACATTTTACACACGCGTGCGAGCTTGCACACTTACACACACACTTACACACACACACACACACACACACACACACACACACACACACACACACACACTTTGCTTTCATTAAACCTCAATGCCTGTATTTTCGATTAAATCACAATTGAGGACCTTAGAATAGCAAGGGCGTATGCGCCAAAAGCTAGTTTTGAGAAAAATGCGATTAAAGTTTTACTATGCAGTACATATTAAAATCATGCATAGAGGGATGAAAAATTGCTCAGATGTGAATCTAATGCATTAATACTATTAATTAGGAATTTAAAATGTTATTTGACAGATATTTAAGATTTCAGAAGGTTAATTTCATCAACAATATAATTTAGATAACGTACGTTTTCATGCGCGTTATAACCAAAACGTTTACGTCTAAAGTTAGCATTTTGCAAGCAATACTTTAACTAATATTGGTAAATATTTGTTCTAATGCTAACAAACAATGCTTCTAAAGTGAATATAAAGAAATAAGTTAACAAAAGTATGGTTAGATCACCGAAGATGTTTACCCGCTGTGCTGTGCCGTGAGGAACCAGAGTATGTTAGTAATGTGAAATATCGTCATCCGCCACTGTCTCTTCTTCTACCTCTGGTGTGTGCCTTTACTACATGTTTGGTTTTTTAACTAACGTGTTCTTCACCTGTATTTCTCTTCTTCTTAGCCATATGCATTTTCCGTTGGTTTTTCTGCATGCAGCGTTTTCTGGGATGACTGACTTGACGAGTCTGTGCCACTCATAGTGCTTAATAAAAGTAAATCACTACTCTAAATGCACTAAAGGTTTGTTCAATGGTGTTATTAGTAAACAACACAACTACTCTTGAAACATAATGCTAAGCAGAAGTTAAACCGAGAGCTGCAAGCCACTAAACACAGGTTTCTTTAAAAGCATCAGACTGAACTAAAGAAATGCCCCGTACATCTAGGCAAAAACTATTTACAAAACCGCAAAAATGTTTGGAAGGTTAAGGAATAACCATTTATGAGGGGTAAAGGCCTGAAAATAAACAGTACCCTGTCTTAAGTGATTTATTGGTACATTCTGTTGAAGAGCGACTGTCACAGCGTAGCGGGCGGCGGGTTGGCTTATGCGCCTTTGCTATTCTCGAGATCCGGCTGAAGCGCGTTAGGTCTAACACCGTGCTGTATTCAAATGGAGAATTCGTTCATATCCAGGGCGTATCAACCATTCACACTTAACAGCCATTAAAGAGTAGGCTTCATACTATATGTTGCAAGAAAAACAAAAAATTCGTATTTTGGCGCATACGCCCTTGCTATTCTAAGCACCTCAATTTCGAAATTTTGAGAAAAATACAATACTTCCTCTACTTAGTATAGGTAAGCAGCAGCGAAAATGAAAATGCTATTCTTTTACATTTACTAGTTCTACATTTTCAAACACGGGCACACACAAACATACACACACCAATACACACACGCGCGCACGCGCACACGCACACACGCACACACGCACACACGCACACACGCACACACGCACACACGCACACACGCACACACGCACACACGCACACACGCACACACGCACACACGCACACACGCACACACGCACACACGCACACACGCACACACGCACACACGCACACACGCACACACGCACACACGCAGACACGCACACACGCACACACGCACACACGCACACACGCACATACGCACATACGCACATACGCACATACGCACATACGCACATACGCACATACGCACATACGCACATACGCACATACGCACATACGCACATACGCACATACGCACATACGCACATACGCACATACGCACATACGCACATACGCACATACGCACATACGCACATACGCACATACGCACATACGCACATACATACATACATACATACATACATACATACATACATACATACATACATACATACATACATACATACATACATACATACATACATACATACATACATACATACATACATACATACATACATACATACATACATACATACATACATACATACATACATACATACATACATACATACATACATACATACATACATACATACATACATACATACATACATACATACATACATACATACATACATACATACATACATACATACATACATACATACATACATACATACATACATACATACATACATACATACATACATACATACATACATACATACATACATACATACATACATACATACATACATACATACATACATACATACATACATACATACATACATACATACATACATACATACATACATACATACATACATACATACATACATACATACATACATACATACATACATACATACATACATACATACATACATACATACATACATACATACATACATACATACATACATACATACATACATACATACATACATACATACATACATACATACATACATACATACATACATACATACATACATACATACATACATACATACATACATACATACATACATACATACATACATACATACATACATACATACATACATACATACATACATACATACATACATACATACATACATACATACATACATACATACATACATACATACATACATACATACATACATACATACATACATACATACATACATACATACATACATACATACATACATACATACATACATACATACATACATACATACATACATACATACATACATACATACATACATACATACATACATACATACATACATACATACATACATACATACATACATACATACATACATACATACATACATACATACATACATACATACATACATACATACATACATACATACATACATACATACATACATACATACATACATACATACATACATACATACATACATACATACATACATACATACATACATACATACATACATACATACATACATACATACATACATACATACATACATACATACATACATACATACATACATACATACATACATACATACATACATACATACATACATACATACATACATACATACATACATACATACATACATACATACATACATACATACATACATACATACATACATACATACATACATACATACATACATACATACATACATACATACATACATACATACATACATACATACATACATACATACATACATACATACATACATACATACATACATACATACATACATACATACATACATACATACATACATACATACATACATACATACATACATACATACATACATACATACATACATACATACATACATACATACATACATACATACATACATACATACATACATACATACATACATACATACATACATACATACATACATACATACATACATACATACATACATACATACATACATACATACATACATACATACATACATACATACATACATACATACATACATACATACATACATACATACATACATACATACATACATACATACATACATACATACATACATACATACATACATACATACATACATACATACATACATACATACATACATACATACATACATACATACATACATACATACATACATACATACATACATACATACATACATACATACATACATACATACATACATACATACATACATACATACATACATACATACATACATACATACATACATACATACATACATACATACATACATACATACATACATACATACATACATACATACATACATACATACATACATACATACATACATACATACATACATACATACATACATACATACATACATACATACATACATACATACATACATACATACATACATACATACATACATACATACATACATACATACATACATACATACATACATACATACATACATACATACATACATACATACATACATACATACATACATACATACATACATACATACATACATACATACATACATACATACATACATACATACATACATACATACATACATACATACATACATACATACATACATACATACATACATACATACATACATACATACATACATACATACATACATACATACATACATACATACATACATACATACATACATACATACATACATACATACATACATACATACATACATACATACATACATACATACATACATACATACATACATACATACATACATACATACATACATACATACATACATACATACATACATACATACATACATACATACATACATACATACATACATACATACATACATACATACATACATACATACATACATACATACATACATACATACATACATACATACATACATACATACATACATACATACATACATACATACATACATACATACATACATACATACATACATACATACATACATACATACATACATACATACATACATACATACATACATACATACATACATACATACATACATACATACATACATACATACATACATACATACATACATACATACATACATACATACATACATACATACATACATACATACATACATACATACATACATACATACATACATACATACATACATACATACATACATACATACATACATACATACATACATACATACATACATACATACATACATACATACATACATACATACATACATACATACATACATACATACATACATACATACATACATACATACATACATACATACATACATACATACATACATACATACATACATACATACATACATACATACATACATACATACATACATACATACATACATACATACATACATACATACATACATACATACATACATACATACATACATACATACATACATACATACATACATACATACATACATACATACATACATACATACATACATACATACATACATACATACATACATACATACATACATACATACATACATACATACATACATACATACATACATACATACATACATACATACATACATACATACATACATACATACATACATACATACATACATACATACATACATACATACATACATACATACATACATACATACATACATACATACATACATACATACATACATACATACATACATACATACATACATACATACATAAGCCAAATAAATTAAGACATTCACATAAGGAAAGTGTAGTCTTTTTCTCTCTTTGAAATGACAGAATTGAAAACCTGTAAGTATTTGTTTCACAGAAGTTCTGGGAATTTGTAAGGTGGATTTTTTCCACCATTAAGTGAAAACCATTGGTAGACACCAAGAATGAAAATAGTTAAATGTATGTTTAGATACTTTTATTTTTTCGGAACTTATTTCTATATTACTGCAATGATTTTTAATTAGTGGATGTATGCATTAAAAATGAAGGTACAGAGAGTCTGTGTGTAATTAATTATGTGTAGGTATTGTCATTAGTTGAAACAAGTTAGGACAGAATTTATTGAATTAGTTACAATCAAAGCTTGAATTAAAGTCGTCTAAATTGTCAAAATTTGCTCTTCATTGACGACATCCATTGCCCTTTTGCTGTTCCACAATACTTAGTTCTTATAAAATTTCTGAAAGTTGGAGAAGCCGTCATGCTCTCGTCTTAAACGCAAATTCTTTTTAACTTTTCAAATCTATTAGAATGTTTGTTGCGAATGAAAAACTAAGTTAGTAGGCTGCTACTCTTTTAGTCGCCAGAACTTCACAACAGTCGTATATTCGTCACTTTGAGTTGGTAGTTTACATAGCAAAGATAAACATCGACGTATTTAACAAGGTGTCCTTGCCAAAGGCAAAATATGTGTAGGAGATACATAACTTGAAGTTAGATTTTCAATGCCTTCTCTACAAAGCTCCTGTATGTTCAAGAAGGGACATTTAAGGCGCATCGTAATCGATAGTAAATAAAATTGATTTCTAGAAAGGTATAATAAACACATCGTTTTATTACCTTGTGTGAATGTAATTATTTAAATAGTTGTTGCAAACCTGAAGCGGATGTACCTAGAGCAAATATAAAACATGTTATTTTTTACTATCTCTACCATCTAGGCTCTAAGAGGAAGTATTGTGTTCCTCACAGAAATTTGATGTTTAGCTTTCATTGGAAACACATCCTTTGAGGTCCCTTAATCAGCAGCTTTCAAAGATGCTGAAAATGAATTCAGTTGTTATTTATTGGGCGTGAAAGACAGCTTAATTTCGCTCAGAGGCCTCTCTGTCAAGCCTTACGTGCACTAAATTTACGACACAGGACCACCGACTTTACCTCCCTTTCGAAGGAAGCCATACCAAGGATTTATACGCCCGAAAAATCTATCGCCCACCGTCGGATTTGAACCCACGACCTTGCGAACCAGAAGCTTGCATGCTACACCTTGACCACGGAGGACATTCAGAGATACGATGGGAAGAATTTCAAACCGTAACAAACGAAAAACCACTCCAAACTATCCTCTACGTGGAACAATTTTCGACATTTATTTTCTCAAAAGTAGATCTAACGACTTGGATTAATATGGCATATATTTAAGATATTTACATGATAAATAAAATGCATATATGGAGTTTTCTAGGAATAGCCTGTGAAGTCCTCTTCATTTGGAAGGGATTCTATATAACTTTTAGATATATCGCTTATATATATATATATATATATAATAACTTACTACACAAAAATGCAGCTTCATTGAAAACACTATTCATTTCAAGTAACTTTTTGTAGCATCAGCCATATTAGTTCATTGATTTCGATTTTTTAATATTTTGTCGCTTTTTTAGAGTGCTGTCACTATTCAGTTGTTTGTCGTGATTTAAAAATGGGACTAATGTGCTTTATGCAAGCACGTACCTACATCTAATTACCAGTCTAAAAAAGGAATGAATTTGTACAGAGAGACCCAAAAACAATCCGAAACGCTGCGTGGTGTTTTCCCACTACAAAGCGGAAACATGATAACGCAGCTGCTGTACACAAGGTCATGCGGTTGACTTGTTTTTCTCTGCTCTGAAAATGCAGTTTTGAGCTGATGCACTATCGTGTGGTTGAGTTACTACCAGTGTACTTTATTATTTTGTCATGTACTTAGTCACAAAGTGTATTATGGCTCAGCATTTGTTTTCTACTACACAGCGTGTAGGTATGTATTTATGATTCGTATATGTTAACTCAGTCAGCTCGCCAAGTGAAAGTGTGATTTGAGGAAAGATTTCCTGGTGATCTGTGATTTCTATCTCTGGGGTAACTGAAAGCATAACGTGTACAGAATAGACCCACACACCCTAGAAGAATTAAAACAAAATATCCACCAGGAAATTGCCAGCATTTCTCAACGTGAACTGTGGCGAGTAATGGATAGATTCCTAAAGAGGTGCCGAAAATGTATGGACAAGTAAAACCTTTAAAAATGGTTTTAAAAATATGTTATGGTTTCATCTGCGCTGCTCTATAATAGTGACAGTTGGCGACGAGCGCTGTGGGCACGTACAGACAAAACACAACGCAGCCGGTTCGGAGTCTTTTGGATCACCCATTAGAAAATGATGCGGAAGTTTTTGGAAGCACTTTCGCCAACAATTGCTCAACAAGTTTTAAAAAGAATCTTACGGGTGCTAAGGAACTCGAGTTAATGAAATTTGAAACAAGAAGTTTCTGACAGGATTTTTGCGTGTATGTGCAAAGGATATCAAAATATTTCAAGAACTGTACGTAAACATATTTGACAGCTGTGTGCGCACCCAATGAATTCCACAGTCACGGACTAACCATTATTTACGTGCTAGCTTTAGAAACAAACAAAAAATGGCCATACTCTTAATAACTAACACTTATTAGCACTAAGAAGTATTCAATAACATTGGAATTAATTTGAAATATGAGTTTAGAGTAAGTATTCAATACTTGTAGTCCGGCTTCACATCTTTTGCGGCTTTGACAAAAAGAGAGAGAGAAGAAAAAAAACAATTCCATGCAACATTCCGTGCGATCTACACCAATATGCAAAGAAAATAAACACAGCTGATGCGATGTTACCAGTTCGAACAGAATTAAGAAGGTAACAAATTGTGGATTTTTAAAATTTAATATACACCAAACCCGATGAATATATTGAAAGACGCCAAAGGAAAAAGTTGCCGTTTATTCAATTTTCTATGAATAAAGAACTTTTAATCAATAATAATTCAGCCAGGTGATGATAAATTTTTTGTTAAAAGTATTTTTCAGAAAACTATAAAGTTTTCAGCTTTTTAGTGCTAGACTTTCTTGATATTCACAATAAGAGAAATTCGGTGTTAAAGTCTGGCAGATTATTATATTACTTTTAGCTTTGATAAGACATTTCGCCCACCTCAGTAGTGTGGGGATAGCGTGTCCGCCACACATTCAAGAGATCCTGATTTGGAATCTCGGTTAGAGAATTGATGCAATGACAACTTGCGGAGGGTGGCTTAGCACCTCGACCGAAAGGAGATCTTTTTTGCCTATGCACCTCACGTGGCACCCCTCTTGAGGATGAATGAGCTAAATGGATCCTAAGAGCGGCCAGAACGTTCCCACGACAGAGCAGAGGTCAGGGTCCCCTACATTTTCCCAGTTAGAAGCACCCCGGCAGAGGCTGGCTTAGCTTCCCTCAGGCTTGTACCATCCCATGGGGAGCCGTGAAACCAGTGGTTCGTTCTAATCCGAGGACGAGATTTCCAGAGAGCAACATTTTCCCCTACCGTGCTGCTGCCGCGATGCTCCCCGACGCTTCCAACCCTGAAAGAAACCTAAGGGGATGAAGGGTGAAATGAAATGATTAATGGAACGAAATGAAGGGACAGGAAATTCGGAGGATATGAAAATCATTCCCAGCATTCACCTGGTAACCCGGGAAAATCTCCGGGGGAAAAAAATGGGTCAGGAGAGCCGGTCATGGGGATCTAACCCGCGACCTCCCGAATGCGGACCACAGACGTTACCGTCTAAGCCATCCGGCTCGGTTTGAGAATTACCCAGATAAGGGTTCAAATCATACTTGAAGGGTTCTTTTTTCCCCGAAGTTTTCTCTTATTCTGAGAAGACGGGTTTGGCGTAGCCTTACGCTCTATGGAACCCGGACTCATTTCACCCATTCATTCGTCGTTCGGTATGACCCATCAGGTTAAACAAAGAACGAATTGTCTGTTGTTTTATAGATCAATTATTATATTCGGTTTAATTGGCGCACTTGGAGCGAGAACTATGCGGTCAGGTGTCACAAACCACTGTGTAACATTGTGCTAATATAAACTGACTGCAGCTTCACAAAAATACCGGATCACCAGCTGTATTGGCACGGTTTTTAATAATGTGCTGTGTAGAGGAAACCATTTTTAATTATTCTTACTATATCCTAGCAGTGCGTGGAAACTATTTTAACGTCGAATTATTAAATTATTAAGTCGAATATACTTATGCCGTTTGTTCGTAATGTACAAACACACACACAAACACACACACAAACACACAGACACACACACTCACTCGCACACAAACACACATTCTCCACACATACATACACTCACACACAAGCAGACATACTCCACACATATACACACTCACTCGCACACAAACACACATACTCCACACACACACACTCACTCGCACACAAACACACATACTCCACACATACACACACGCACTCACTCACACACATACACACACTCACACACACACACACACACACACACACACTCACTCATACACACAGACATAAATCATCATATTCATACAACACAAAACAATGGATTTTTTTAATAAATGAATTTCTAATTGGGTTTCAAGCGTTATCGCAAGTATTTCGGGATATTGGACGTTGAACATTTGGGTCCAATGTAATACTTCTTATATACCTACTCGGAAAGCGTAGAGATGGTAAGCAATATAATGAACCTATGCCTAGGTAGTGTTAAAAAACGAGGTGCGCTTGTTGTTTGGAGGAAATAATGCAGCAGCATTGGAGCTGCCTCGAATCGCAATTTTCTAGAAGATTCTCTGTTTAAAATTCTTAATTTATACCACTTTGAACATGTTTTAAATAATTCTTTCTAAATCTTTAGCTCAATATATGCGGTATCTCTTAAACTGTAAATGGTTAAAAGAGTCTTCATACAAATTATCTTAATTTTGTATCCAATTCAACCAAATTTTAATAATGTGAACCTATGCTCAGCGTTGTACATGCAGTATGTTTCCTAAACATCGTAAATGTTTAAGAAGCTGTTCATATAAACGATTCTTGACTATGTTCCTATTTCAACCAGGTATTAAATGTAATAACTCATATTCAACCGCGACATTGTTAGGTAAAATTTTGACTGCGTACTCGTATACGCTAGGTTCACGAGTTGTGTCACGCATACAGACGTAGACGTATACACAGATGGAACACTGCAGCAATTGAATGTATCTAAAAAAGTGCCTTAATGAAAACGCAAACGTGAGGGTTTCACCAATAATTATTCCAATACAGTTTGCACACTGCATTGCAACTGTTCCGCTGCTATCCTCTTTAACTCGGAGATTCAGGTTCAGGTATGTTTTCTTTCTGTACCACGTGAGTACATAGTAGGTAGAGAAGGTATTACATTCCAATAAAAAATGTGATACTGAGGTTTCACTGGAAATTCACGTTTTGAGGACCCCAAATTCTAAGATAAGCCATTTTAAAAAAAGATCCCTGTGTGCGTGCTCAAGTGTGTGTGTGTGTGTGTGTGTGTGTGTGTGTGTGTGTGTGTGTGTGTGTGTGTGTGTGTGTGCCTGCGCTAGCGCGTGTGTCTCAAAAAGGAAAAGTCTGTAAAATACCCAACTTGCTATTTACGTTCGCAAATTTCTAAGAATGCGACGCGAAGATTTCATGAAAACTGTCGAGAAAACATCCCAACCCCAAACTACCCTTTTTATGGAAAAGTGTCCAAAATTGTTCATTTTCTACAAGATGAATATAACATTTTGATTAAAACACCATATGCTTACGAGACATTTTCACAACAAATGAATCATAACTTTAACTTTCTGAGAACAACCTCTGAAGTCGTTTTCATCCTGAATGATTTTTGCGTAACTGGTAAAGCATAAGAGATGGGCAAAATATTTCTGCACAAAAAATGTAGGTGGATCTCGCTAAAACATACAGTTCATGTCAAATAGTCTTTTTTGAGATACCATTTCCGAGATAACCCGTGTTATTGGTTTATATTTTAAAATGCTTTTCTCAAATGGAAAGTCGTTATTCATTTTCCTTTTCTTTTCTTCTTCTTTTTTTTCTTTCTTCTTTTTCTTTTTCTCTCTTGATCATGCAAGGAGATAAATATTTATCTCAATTAACGTGAAGTATAGAATAAATTTAGAATAAGAAGAATAAGCTTTTTAAGAATGGTTTGTTAAAGAATGGGTAGAGAAAGTCATGCGAATGGAACACCTAGTATTTTGCTCGCACTGCATAGCAGCTAGTAATCACTTAGGTATTAACGAAATCAAGAGAAAGTAGGTATTATGCCAAATGAGTAAACTTGGAAAGACTAGAAGCAAAAAGAAAACAACAAAGCTCAAAATTAGCTACAAGGTGTGAGAGTTTACATGTTGGATCCCATCACAAACCTGGAATATATTCTTATTTCCTCTCTCACGTACGAGTACATAGTACATATAGGAAGTATTAGATTCCCCCCTAAAATTCGATACGGAGAGTTCACCTGAAATACATGTTTTGAGGCCTCTTAATTCCAAAGTGGTTGTGTGTGTGTGTGTGTGTGTGTGTGTGTGTGTGTGTGTGTGTGTGTGTGTGTGTGTATGAACTTCATAGCTCAAGAAATAAAATTCCGATACATACAAACTTGGAATATAAGTTCAGTAGAATTTCAGTTCAATTTGTGTTCGCGAAGACACGATACGTAGCTTTTTAAGAATATCCCCCTCCCTAAACTACCCCTTATCTGGAACATGTAGCACCATTTTTTATCTTCTATAAAATGTTTAAAACGATTTTCATTAAACTAGCACATATTAAAGATGTTTAAACTACAAATAAAATGTACATATTGCATTTTCTGTGAGCAGCCTTAGAAATTCTCTTCATTCGCAAGTAATTTTATATAATTGTGTACAAATGGTAAACATTAAGCGTTAGACCAAAACGTACTACAGGAAAATGTAGTTTTAAATAACGTTTGTGTCATTAAGCATATTTAAGATAGTATTTATTATTGGTTTGAATTATCAAATAGTTTATACTTTTTTTCAGCTGTGAAGTCGGTATTCGCTTTTCCTCGTGTTCGTGCAAAGAGAAGGGAATTTCAAAGTCATGAACTCATCACACAGTGATCCGCCTTTAAAATTTGACCACCATTCAGTGAGACGTGCAATAAAACAATTTCTGCAAATATATATCCCAAATATAATGGAGCAGATGGAATAATAAACCTTTGAAAGAACATTATATGTAACTGTGGGCAGAGAAAGTCATGTGAAAGTACCACATCAGATGTTTCTAAGTGGTCGTCACTCAGTTGTTTCTCGCAATGTGTTGGAAGGAGTATGGAATTTCAAGGCCACCATTTAGTGATTGTGTTCAAAACAGTTGACTATCGCTTCGTTTTATGCATTCCTCCTAAAACGAAATGTGTAATGAAAACAATAATTTTGTAAGCGTTTATCTCAATATTAAGCAGGTGGACAAATAAGTTTTCTAAGAATAGTTTGAAGAAACTGTATAAAAATAAGCGATAGTGGGTAAAGAAGGTATCGTATTCTACTCAAAAATTCGATATCAAGATTTCATCTGAAATACCTGTTTTTTTTTAAGTGTTCCATTTATATCCCGTCTTTAACTGCAGAGGTCATATCGGCGGTCTTGTCTATTGGCAATGGTGTTACTCGTTTAACAGTTGGTTTTTCGATTTTGGGGTTTTTATACGTTGAATTCCAACACACATTCACACTTTCATTCATAATTCCAGATTCAGGGAAGGATGAGAAATAACTTTGACTGGAGAAAAATTCCTACCCTGCCGGGAATCGAACCCGGGACCCCTTGCACAGCAGGCAGGTGAAATACCTGCTTTGTTGCCCTTGGCTTCAAAAAACATTAAAGGTCCCGCTTGTGTATCGATATGTGTGCTTGTGTGTGTATTTGTGTGTGCGTGCGTTCACGTCTGTATGTGTATGTTTGTGTGTGTTCGTGTGTGTGTGTGTGTGTGTGTGTGTCTGTAACTATGAACAGGATATCTCAAAAGCGAAAATTCCGATAAACACAAAACTTGGAATTTTAGTTCAGTATCTTCCGAAGATGCGATACGAAGCTTTTCAGTAAAGTTATCCCATCCCAAACTACCTTTTGCATGGAACATTTTTCGAAAATTTTTTATTTTTTTCAAAACTGACTTAAGGGGACATAGGGAAGATTTCTTTAACTAAATGACCAATATTTTTGATTTTTGGATTTCTGTAAAAATGAACTCTTTAGACATTAGTAAAACAGTTAAATACGTTTTATTATGTTGCAAACCTTTGAAAGGGCTGGACAATCATAACCCTTTACATCAGGTACATTAGCCTGTATTAATATTTTCAATATAAAATCTAAGTTTAATCAGAACCACATTTTTCGATAAGACAAATGGCCCATGCAGTATAATTTTCTTTACCTTTTCATGAAACTTGGCACAATTGCTCTACAGTACTACCTAAAGAAATAGAATCCATTTTCGCACAGTGATGCTATTAATCCATATTATTCAAAGCACAAAATGAATAAAGCATTCTAGAATCATTTCTGTGGAGTTGGAATGTTAACATTAAAAAGTGGTACTGATGGAAAAAAAATATTTGTAGAGCAAGGAGTATTTCATAGTTTTCAAATATCGGAGTATGAAAAATTGAAAATAGCTCATCTGAAAAACTAGCTCATCAATTTTATTGAACGTTACACAGTATGTTATTTAAAATGAGGATAATCAACATACCAGCAATTCCAAAATATTGAAAAACAAATTGTAGAAAATTATACCTGTAATATACCCTAATTCCCCTTAAACAGATCTGATTAAAATACCGCATATTTAAGATATTTACATTACAAATAAAGTGTATAAACCTTCTGGAAATGGCCAGCAAAGATCTCTTCATCCGGAAGAGTCTGTATAGTTCTGTGTAACTGTAAACGATAAGAGATAGAAACATGAGCGTCGGCAGACTTTTTTTCAGGGAGGGGCCGAATGTTGGACGTTTGCAATTAATGCATTATTCTGTTGCCAAAAACAATAAAAAATTGAGTTATAATATTTGTTACGGATAAGCATGTTAATTTATGCTAAATAAAAAGTGTACTTTACCTCAAAATTAAAGCAATAATCTGACAGTAATTGATTGCACATTACATTTGTTATTTTCCAAGGGGGGGCCGCGGCCCCTCCTTGCGCCCCCCCCCCCCTTCGCGACGCCCATGGATAGAAAAATACTTATCGAATCAAAATGTAGTTCCCTTAAAAGCCCACACTTTTATTCAAATAACTTTTCTGAAGCATCCGTCATTTCCGAGATATGGGTTATAATTGGTTTGCATTTTGCATATTTTGCCAAGTTTACTCTCTCTACCACGTACATAGGTAGAGAAGGTATTGCATTCAACTCAAAAATTCGATACCGAAATGCACGTTTTGGGTTCCCTGAATCCAAAAAGGCATATTTAGGAAAACGTTCGTGTGTATGCGCGCGCGCGCGTGTGTGTGTGTGTGTTTGTGTGTGTGTGCGTGTGAATAGCATAACTCAGAAACGAAAAGTCTGTTAAATATCAAACTTTAACGATGCCACACGAAGATTTTCAGGAAACTCTCCCACTCAAATTATCTTTACATGGAACAATTTTTTTAAACTTTTGCTTTTCTCAAAAATGGTTCTAATAATTTTGATTAAAATACCATACGTTTAAGAGATTTTTGTGACAAATTATATTAAATTAAATATATATCTTGAACTTTTGGAGAGTGCCGTCACATGACTTCTTCATGGATGACTTCTGCATATCTGGTGAAGCTTACGAAGTAGATAAAATATTACTACATAAAGAATGTAACTCTGGTTAAAATACATAAATTATTTCAAATGAATTCTTCTTCCTTTTTTTAAAGACAACCATTTTTTAGATATTTCTTATTGTTTTGAATTTCCAAACACTTATATTTTTCTCAAATAGGAAGTTGTTCTTTTTTATGTCCTGGGCATGCACAGAGAATGGGATTTCAAAACCTTCACACAATGACCAGCTCTTACAAGATTTGACTATCGTTTAAGCCTATTCCCCTATTCCCATTGTATTTATAAATACGTGTGTAATAAAACCATAATTATATGCATGCAACTATGCAGCAAACAAGTTCAAAATATGCTCTTAATATTAGAAAATGTGCACAAAACTGTATTTTCTTCTAATAGTAAAATATACTTATTTCCCCACATTTTATTTTTTGTGAAGCAATAATTGTAATACTCTTACTTTTTTGCTCCTAATTGAAGTTAATAGTTATGTTTTATATTGTCATTATCATTAACCTTGTGTGTAATTAATTAATTAATTAATTTTAAATATAGGTAAACAATCATTTAACGATTAATCAAATATCAGTTTTTGTTACAATAAATAATCAAACATTTTCTGATTAAAGCCTTTTCTTGTTACTTAAAATGTGTTTGAATGACATGCTTGTTGCAAACTTGGCATAGAACAATTTTTCCATTTGTTGTTAATGTAGAATTCCCACCAACTCATTGATGAAGCAAATATAATTTACTGGATTTTTCCTTTGGCATTGAAATACACTTGTCTTGGTTCACTAACACAAACTGGTATTTGAGAAACATCTAAGAATTTAAACTTCGTTGTCACCATGGTCAACAATAATGCACAACAAAGCTGAAGTTCAAACTTGAAAGAATATCGCCGGTTGAAAACGAAAACTAGGAAATTACCACCAACTGTCTATTGTCGGCAAGCACCTTCCTTTCTTCGGAAATCTTCCTTTTAGGAAATGCCTTAGGCCAGAATGCTTTATAGACTGTTGAGATTTCAAACTGCAGATCCCTGCTCGGCATTGTTACTGTTGTGCGAAAAGGCGACTATACTTAGGGATGCTGACTTTGTATGAAAACAATATTATCTTCATTTGCAAAAAAACATGACAATAAAGCAGAAACTTGTCATTTTATGGGGTTAAGAACTAATAATCTTAGTGAAGCCATATTCCATTTACCTTACGGAAATGCACAATGAGTGATTTATTGAGGGTGATCTAGACATGGTCCCTGCAAACACCGGAAGGAGAAAAATGACAATAAATGATATGTCTCAGTAAAAGAGGAAATCTACCCAACGGTAGTGCCTGTTTTGCCTCTAAACCCGGACCACAAGCAGACACTGTGACATGTGGCACTGGCACTGCGGTGAACTCTTTTCACAACTTTTGTGACAAAAATATCAAATTGAGATGTACTTACGCAGTGTCAGCAGCGATGCCAGAAACCAGAAGAAATAGCAGTAGAAGTGAAGAAGTGTCGGCAGGCACGTATTTCCTTGCCATCTAACACAAAACACCTGCAAATTGTCGTGACAATAAGGAGCAGTACGGCGCAGCGGGGACACAGATAAAGCCTTCCTTCGCCTAACGTTGTATTTGCACTACAGCTGTCTGCCTCAAGCCAGTAACGTATGTACCATAAATCAAGGGTACTCTCCCCCTCCACTTCTTCCTCTTGCAAATTATTTCTTAACAACCTATCTTACCCGGCGTTGCACGGCAGCATTCTTCAATTCTTAAGGGTATCCACATGTGACAGTTATAAATCTTAGAGTTTTTATCTGAAAGTTTTCAAAACGTTATCACATACACTCCACCACGATTATGAATGTATTTTAAATATCATACAGGTACCTTAGCAGCTTTTGAAAAAACAAAAAGATAACTTTTTAGTTAATTAATCACATATTGCACATAATGCAGATATCGCAATTTTCCAACAATTAAAATATGAGCACATTATTTGAATATTGATACACAGAACTGTTTTCATTCTTCTGGTTGTTTAAGAAAAAAGTTTATACATATATAGCTTTGTACCTATTTACCCTCAGTGGTCCAAATACTAACTAGGTATGCTATGTCTGGAGGAACTTAAAAATATTTAAAAGACTACATGCCATATTTTTTAGTTTATGCTCCGAGTTTCTTCTCAAATTTGAAAAATTTTTATTACAAACTTCATTTTTAATGCACAAAATATAACAAAAATCAAAATCGAGCAAAAGGCATTACAGGTGAATACTGACCATTAGGTCGTCTGCTCATAGACATATAAATAGTCACTTGTAGAGGGTTTAAATGTTTCTGAGAGTAACAACCACAGCATGTAATTGTAGTTAAAGATTCAAAACATTTTTGGACCTAAAAAGTACCTAGTTTTTGAGCTTTTTGAAATTATTAACGAAATTTCAGTTATGGTAATTCAGTTATGATTGATATTTCCAATTTCTATTATCTGAAACACACCATTAGGAACTGGTAATCAAATCTTAATATTGTAACTTTTTTGGTGTGGGTGTGAAGTAAATACGACAGATGTAGTCGAGATAAACACTTTTATTTCCGTAAACAGTAACTTTGTACACTCGTTGCAACAACAAGAAAGTCTTTTCCGATTCTCCAACAGCACGGCTCCGAACTCGTAACACAAAGAACTAACTCTTCTCCGTCGGCACAACTCTCCACATCGTCTGTCCGTCTCCGTCGGCACGACTACTCAACCTTCACATACGTCTGACTGACTCTTCTCACACTTTACCGCTATTTATATCTCCCGGGCACTATTCTGGAAAGTTCAGTTATTCGGTGAAATACAAAGCAGACATTTCTAGAGGCCTCTATCACTTTCTCTCTTTCGGCAAGCGCCCCAACAATGCGGCCATTCTCTGTCTCTTTCCTTCGGCTCCTTTGCGGTAGTGCCGAGAATAATGCGATGGGTGACACTGCTGCTGTCGGCAATTAGATGCGGCGGGCGCGGTGACACTGCTCCCTCCTCAGAGCTGGTCGTCCCGACCAGCACTATCACTGCGGCAACTCCCTTGCGCCCTGGTGGACTAACCCATCGAACCTCTTCTCCAGGAGGCACGATCCTAGGTATCGCTGTTGGATAGTGTCCCTTGGTCCGGGTAGGACGATGTATGCCATCCTGCTTCGAAATTCTGCAACAGTACCGCCGGTCTTGACGGTCCCTCGTCCAGTTGCCCTTCTTCCTGGTGTGTTGACGGGCCATCCTGCGCACTTGGAAACGGCTCACTGGGTACCATGTCCGCCGACCTCTCTGGCGCAACTTCGCAGCCACCTTGCTTCCGATGGGTCCGGCAACAAACCCCACCACATCCGCGCGAGTCGCGTCCACCGCTGCACTCGTGTTCACTCGTGCTCGGCACGGCCTCTCCTGTATCCTGCCGTCCACGATGATGTCCACCATTCTTCCGTTCACGGCACTATGCGTCAGGTGATTGGATGGCTCCGACGGTCCCCCCATGTCACACGCCAAGTCGGTTCTCGCGTGATGCTCGTTTGCTTGTGCGCTTCCCTGCTGATCGTCCTCCACGTCGTATCCTGGTTGGTTACGTACCCGACACACTCCTCCAGAGGATCCCCGACGACGTCCCTGAACTGCCCCTTTGTCTTCCCCGAGACGTACACTTTCGTTATCTCAAACGGGCGCAACTGTCGCCTCGGCCACTAGGTGCTTCCTCCCCGGGTCCGCGCTATTCCGTCTGCCCCTGGCATCCAGTACTTTGACGCTCTCGTCAACTCTTACTACCAGGGCGCCAAGACGTTCCCCGTCGTCCTCCACGACGTCCACATGCTGGCAGAGGTCTTCCACCTTTTCGCCGAGTTCTTCCACGCCTTCCGTCACGCCAATCAGTTCGCCGAGTTGTTCCACGTCTTCCGTCATGCCAATCAGTTCGCCGAGTTGTTCCACGTCTTCCGTCACGCCAATCAGTTCGCCGAGTTGTTCCACGTCTACCCTCATATCATCCGAAACGGGCGCAACTGTCGCCTCGGCCACTAGGTGCTCCCTCCCCGGCTCCGCGCTATTCCGCCTGCCCCTGGCATCCAGTACTTTGACGCTCTCGTCAACTCTTACTACCAGGGCGCCAAGACGTTCCCCGTCGTCCTCCACGACGTCCACGTGCTGGCAGAGGTCTTCCACCTTTTCGCCGAGTTCTTTCACGTCTTCCGTCACGCCAATCAGTTCGCCGTCAATTTTCGCCGATAGCTCCGTCTTCATCTCTTTCAGCTCGGCAGCGAGGTTGTCGTTTCTCGTCTTCATTTTGGCAACGAGGTTGACGTTTGCCGTCTTCATCTCTTTCAGCTCGGCAGCGAGGTTGTGTCTCGTCTTTATTTCTTCTTTCAGCTCGGCAAAGAGGTTGTCGTTTCTCGTCTTCATTTTGGCAACGAGGTTGACGTTTGCCGTCTTCATCTCTTTCAGCTCGGCAGCGAGGTTGTGTCTCGTCTTTATTTCTTCTTTCAGCTCGGCAAAGAGGTTGTCGTTTGCCGTCTTCACTTTGGCAACGAGGTTGTCGTATGACGTTTCCATTTTGGCAAATAATTCTTTCATCATTGCCATCATCCTGGTTTCCGAATCTCCCTCCATCTTGGTTCTAACGTTGCAACTTCTGACGATGTAATGAAACTAGAAGCAATTCGACGGATCCCACTTCTGACACCAGTGTAACTTTTTTGGTGTGGGTGTGAAGTAAATACGACAGATGTAGTCGAGATAAACACTTTTATTTCCGTAAACAGTAACTTTGTACACTCGTTGCAACAACAAGAAAGTCTTTTCCGATTCTCCAACAGCACGGCTCCGAACTCGTAACACAAAGAACTAACTCTTCTCCGTCGGCACAACTCTCCACATCGTCTGTCCGTCTCCGTCGGCACGACTACTCAACCTTCACATACGTCTGACTGACTCTTCTCACACTTTACCGCTATTTATATCTCCCGGGCACTATTCTGGAAAGTTCAGTTATTCGGTGAAATACAAAGCAGACATTTCTAGAGGCCTCTATCACTTTCTCTCTTTCGGCAAGCGCCCCAACAATGCGGCCATTCTCTGTCTCTTTCCTTCGGCTCCTTTGCGGTAGTGCCGAGAATAATGCGATGGGTGACACTGCTGCTGTCGGCAATTAGATGCGGCGGGCGCGGTGACAATATGTTTAATAGAATATACTATAGCAACTTTGAATACTGGCTCCGAAGTCGTCAATATTCACTAATTGAATTATAACTAAATGAAAATCCGTTAAATAAGGATTTCAATCGGATTCCCTCGAAAATTCATGGCAATTCTCATATATACGAGTATGTAAGATAGTTTTACCCATATGTTTTAAGCGCTGCTTTGTATGATTTTCTAAAAAGCAAGAGCATTGGCATGACACACTACTCGCTTTCTTTACTTTTGTATCCATTCTACAAATTATTCTAACAAAATATATTTCATATTATGCTGGCTTTAGAATTCCATTCTCTTTGCACCACCTCGAGGAACAAAGAACACCCTACCAAGAACTAAAACATATTGGAAAATACAAATCAAGGG
>CM060964.1:193353416-193474989 GCA_030765045.1 Tenodera sinensis
ATTTTACATGCCAGTGAATCTACTAACATGGGCTGTCGCTTTTAAGCACACTTAAAAACTATCGGTCTGAGCCAGGTTTGAATCCACGACCTTGGGATCAGCACATCAGTGCCTAAAGAACTGAGCCACCCAGGCCGACAAGGTCGAAAAAATATGTTTTCAGCAATTTTCTGAATTATTAATCTCTATAACAAAAATGAATGGCTAAATATCGTGCTAAGCGCAGAACTCCAGAACGACTAGGAGCAGTTTATTTATTTATTTTTTCCCAAATATTCGTTGAATTCCGAGGAAGGTTCTTTTGAAGAGAAAAAATGAAAAAATTACAGCGAAAAACGCAAAAACCACATTTTTCTTTTTCCCATTCAAACCGAGAAAAAGGGCTGTGTGTAACTGTAATTGTAATTTTATTGAGCCTTAAATCATACAGACAATGACATCGTCACAATAAAAATATATATAAAACGAAACATTTATCATAATTAAATAATCGTTAATAAGATAAAAATGATTTAAAACTAGCCAATTATAGAACCTTTAAAAAAAAATAGGAAATGGTAACGTGTGATATTCAAATGGTATCTTGTTGCACAACTTTAAGCCCATTATTAGATAAGTTGAACCCATCTTATTTAATCTATAATTAGGAATATCCAAATTCATATTGTTCCTTGTATTATGGGTGTGCTTGTCACAACCTTTTTAATGTATCTTTCCTCTGCCAAGTGTATATTGTTAAATCATAAATATATAAGTTTATAACAGTTAATAAATTTAATTTTATAAAAAGATGCTTGCAATGGTCACTCTTAGATTTATTAGACAAAATTATTGTAGCCTTTTTTTGTAAGATTAGCACATCTGTTAAATGACTTGAGTTACCACAAAATACGATCAAAGCATAACGAAGTACAGACTGAAAAAAGGCAATATAGGTACTTCCTAAATACACGGGAGGAACATTGTGACTTAAAACTCTTAATAAATGCAGAACTCTAGATAACCTTGCTGAAATAAATTCAATATGTTTGGACCATGTCAACGTAGAGTCTAGGACTAAACCTAAACTTTTATACTCATTAATTTGGTTTAGTTTATTAATGTTAGGATTCAGGCACATGGTCAAGGTTTCGGTCTTTTAATTATTTAAAACAAAACCATTGACAATAAACCACTGTGAAATACTATTCAATGTGTCTGCAGTAAGCTTCTGTAAGGCATTAATATTCTTTTCTTTCATTACAAAATGTGCGTCATCTGCATACATAATTGATAGTTCATTAACATATGTAGGTAGATCATGGATTGTTATTAGAGAAAGTAACGGGCCCAAAACTGATCCCTGAGGTACTCCATAGTTTATACATGCTTCTTCAGAACGTGAGCCATTTATTATAACAACAGGTTTCCTGTTGCAGAGATAGGATTGAAAAATTTTCAAAGTGTTACCCCTAATTCCATAATGCTCAAGTTTGAATATAATTAAGTTGTGATCGATGCAATCAAAAGCTTTCGTTAAATCACAAAACAATATATTTGAGATTAACGTATTATCAAAATTGCTATAAAGTTCACGTAATAGCATATTGATTACATCAGTGGTGTCTCTACCTTTTCTAAACCCAAATTGATTTTCGCTGAAGTATCCATTAGTTTAAAATACATACACAGTTGGTTAAACTTAACATATTCCAAAACTTTCGCAAAAACAGGTATTAATGAAATGGGCCTAAAGCTAGCAGGGTTGGATCTTTCACCTTTTTTATAGATTGGGCATACCTTAGCCAATTTAAAATGTTCGGGAAATATGCCATACAGTAGGCATAGATTTATGACGTATGTAACGACGATAAAATGCCATGTATGATGGACTTCGAGAAACTATTAGACATATACATGTGGATATATAAGCGCTAATCTTCTAAATCACTCGACCGGCCATCGCGAAATTCGGCACAAACATGTATTTTTTCATGGAGAAGATTTTTATCTACTATACAACGTAACACTCACATGCTTTTCTCTATTGCCTTTTCTTTTACGTGAGATAATCATCCATCCTTCTTTACTCGACCTTCAACTCACAATTCATATAACTTTCTATGATTGCAATAGAAATGCAACATAGTACATTCACACGGTTTTCTCTATTCACTTTTCTTTTACGAAACCTTCACATTCCTTTCTCTGTTCACGCTTTAACATATAATTCATAAAATTTTCTATGATTGAAATAGAAATGCAACGTATTACATTCACACGACATTCCCCACACACTTCTTTTACATAAAACATTCACATCTTCTTCTCTACTCGCTCCTCAATATAGGTACAATTTATGCAATCTATGCATATAATATGAATGTTGATGTGTATAAACTTGATAAATTCTAACACGGTTGGCCGATCACATGAAAATTGGCATATCTAAGCATTTTTCATGACGGCTTTTATGTTGTTAATTTTACTATGCAACATATCACATTCGTATAGTTTTCTCTACTCGCTTTTCTTATATCTAACACATTCACATATCTTTCTCTACTTGCCCTTCCACATGCAATTCATACACCTTTATATGATTGAAATAGAAATGCAGCGTTTTACAGTCACACGGTTTTCTCTACTTAGTTTTGTTTTAAGAAACACAATCACATTTCTTTCTCTACTCGCCCTTCAATATAGAATTCATATAATTTTCTATGATTGAAATAGAAATGCAACGTATTATATGTATACGGTTTCTCTACTCACGTTTCTTTTACCTAAAACATTCACATGTTTCTCTCTTCTCGCTCTTTAACATACAATTAAATGGATGTTGGTATGTATGAAGTTGATAAGCTTAACACCGATTGACAGGTCACCATGAACATTTAAGTGCTTTTTCATGGAGTCTTTTATGGAATCCAGTTTAGTATGCAACGTATTACATTCACATGGTTTTCCCTAGAACTTTCTTTTACATAACACATTCACATATCCTTTTCTACTCGCCGTTCAACATACTACTAATCAAATTTTTTGTGATTGAAATAGAAATGCAACGTATTACACGGCTTTGTCTACACGCTTTTCTTTTATAAAACTCAATCACACCTCTTTCTCTATTCCCTCTTTTACAAACAATTCATGTAATGTTCTGTATGTTTGGAATTGAAATGCATCGTCTTGCTTTCACGCTGCTTTCTCTACTTCATTTTCTTCCTGTGGTATTTGCGGTTGTTTAACAGTGCTTTTGCATAGTATTTTCCTGAAGCTTTTATTGATTTATTTTGTTTATTTTGTGTTCCTTATAGTACCCAACCTATGTCTAAAAGCTGTAGGGATAAAATTGTCAAACCATGGGCAACCCCGGGTATTATAGCTAGTCTCTATATAATGATGTGTTTACATTAGTACAAGTATTAATACACGTAGCATATGTTCATGATGTAAAGCATTTCAGTACGTGTTATACAATTAAATAATTAAAAAGTGCAAAGCTGCTAGAAATATTCGAATAAAATGTTGCATGTATACCTTTCTTTACACTAGAATAACAAAATTTGCTCAAATTCCTTTTTCAGCTTGATTATCTGCAGCTATAACGACGATATTCAGACTACTTTAATGCTTATATCTACATCATGAAATATTGTGACGCCGGGCGCGGCACAAAACAAAAGACTGTCAGGGCTAAGCTACTTCTCACCACATACCAGGACGGCGACCAAACAAAGGCGCCCAAGGTCAGGCTGCCTTGAGTGATGCTGTGTACGTGACTAACAACAATCAGAGCGGCAGAACCAAATGGGGTTTTCTCCAGAGATTTCGAGAAACATATGGCTACGTCATCGCCTGCGCGTGTGTGGAAGTCGAGATAAGACCATATGACGTCATCCACTCTATATAAGCAGACGAGGCAACAAACGAACGAAAAGAGAGTTACAATTACAGACACGACACGAGTAGGTCAGTGTGCCAGTGCGTGTGAGACAGCTGTGCGTGTGTCGGTGCGTCGGAAAGAAGATTGTATCGTCGTAGTTATATGAGAGGCAGAGAAAGTGTAGAAAGACACTGAGAGGACTGATTTAATGTTACGATAAGCAAAAGTTGAGAGTTGTGATAGACCGTGTTAACGACGAGAAGAAAACTGTGTATTTGTGCAAAAGTTTAGAAGACAATAAAGTGATAGGAAAGAAATTGGACTGGATTTTTTCGTTTCGTCACATATCAATAGGATCAATAATTTATTTTATTCCCTTAGTTGCCTGTATCTTCATTTGTTGGTGTAAATTACAAAAAATAAATTAATAGTTATGAAATATAGAGATTTCAATGGGTACCTCTATGGTGTAAACGCAGTGATATGGAAAGCCATTGAACTACTATTTCCCTCCAAAGAGGCATGATGGGTCATTCTACGATAGTACATACAGTGTAGTCATTGCCATGGTTAGGCCCATGAAAACTGTGTAGACCTTCCGAGAAACGCTTTATTTTATAACTGTGATATTTGTATAAAGGCCAAAAAGTCGTGAATATAAACATTATACATTAAATGCCACAAAATAGGACTGATACCACTCTCCAGTTCTAAAATATATGAAAATGTTGCATGTTTTAATCTGAAAGCTGTGAGGTGAAAATTTTAATTTTTCAAAGGAGAACCTAAGGCACACATTGTTATAAGGGTAAAGATTAATAATAATGTGGAAATCTTTAATATAACTTCAACCAGTAAAGTTGTAGCACAAAAACCTTTACTGTCCGATACCACTCGATCTTCCCCTAGAGTATTCTAATTTATTATTATTATTATTATTATTATTATTATTATTATTATTATTATTATTATTATTATTATTATTATTATTATTATTATTATTATTATTATTATTATTATTATTATTATTATTATTATTATTATTATTATTATTATTATTATTATTATTATTATTATTATTATTATTATTATTATTATTATTATTATTATTATTATTATTATTATTATTATTATTATTATTATTATTATTATTATTATTATTATTATTATTATTATTATTATTATTATTATTATTATTATTATTATTATTATTATTATTATTATTATTATTATTATTATTATTATTATTATTATTATTATTATTATTATTATTATTATTATTATTATTATTATCATCATCATCATCATCATCATCATCATCATCACCATCATCTTCATCAACATTATCATTAACATTATCATTATCATCATTATCATTATCATTATTATTATTATCATTATTATTATCATTATTATTATCATTATTATCATTATTATCATTATCATTATCATTATCATTATCATTATCATTATCATTATCATTATTATTATTATTATTATTATTATTATTATTATTATTATTATTATCATCATCATCATTATCATCAACAGCCCTCTATAGCTTCCATTGTATTGGGTACATACCCTAGAAACGAGCATTTCATTTCACACATAGGTATGCTAAGTGGAAAAAGAAGAAAGAAAAAAAAACTTAATGTGCCTGTCTCGAATAGTTACATAAATGAAAATGATAATAAATATGTGTAAATAAGACGACGCCGTGGACAACTAGTGGGAATTGATGCATCTCACTATGGCAAACCAGGTTCATTTGCAGTGGCTGCAAGTGAGATTTGGAGGGCCGAGGCGGCTATTGGGAGTGTTTGCCCCGGGCAGTTCGTTTTACCCTCCGGTCAATCTGCAAACTCTGCATCACTGCTGTTATCATTCCCACTTTCACCCTTCATTCAATCTAAAATATTCAAAGATACACAACTGGAAATGGTCCACAAAGTTAGCCTACCTTGTGCCTATATAAAAATAGGAGAGATATGGAGGGAGTTTGGCATTGAAGACAGGCTTATTGCACCTGTGCCTCCAAGGGGGCACCCCCAGTAGGAAGGATGAGGTGAGAGGAGACACCGGGTGGTCAGATCCAGACGAACGGCACAGACATTGATAGAGTTCTCTAAGGTTTCCCAAATTTGACGACACCTCCAAGTCTTTAGGTCTTCCGGGGCCATCTAATGGGGATCTAGGCGCGGGATCCAACGCCTCAAGATGCCGCCCCCTTTTGCAGTCGGATCCCACGTGCAAGAGACGGAAAGAGTTTCTGTGCGCACATGTCATCCCTGCCAAGCTGCACCTAACGCCTTCGCTGACACTTGCGACCCTGAAAGAACCAACGGGATGAAGGATGAATGGAATAACTAATGAAAGGAAATGGAAGGACAGAAAATTCGGAGTATGTAATTATCCTTCCCAGCATTCGCCTGGCGACACGGGGAAACCCCGAAAAAAGTACTCATAGATCAGTAAAGTAGACCACAGGAATCGAACCCACGACCTTTCGAATGTGAGACTCACACTACCGCGGAGTCATCTCACTCGGTTTGTGCCTATATACTATCAATTTTAAAATTCTACGCAAATAATCAACATAGTTTATCACAAACACGGAAGTACATAATTTTAACACTAGGCAAAAGTCCCTCTTGCTTCCAAAAAGGAGTCTCCTATGAAACAATTCAAATATTTAATACTCTGTCCAGTAATCTAAAGGGAAAAATGTTGCCAATTTCGAAGATTTTAACGCTTCCCTTAAAAATTACCTTTGTGATAAGTAATTTTACTTTGCGGAAGAATACTTAAATTATAAATCAACCTGATACACAAGTGTGCTGCGTACTCTGTTACATATAACTCCATTAATATGTTTATTGTTTACAGTAACATTTTGGGAATGCGTTCTTTTTTATTTTCATTTTATATTTTGTTCACACTCTTTGCATGTAAGTAAGCAAAACATGTAATATTATGTAATGACTGAGGCTGTAAAAGCCAAATGAGGTAATCTTATGTCCATGATTGTAGTTTTGGGTTAAAATACATACTAAGTAGTAATGTAGAAATGCCATTATGCAAGCAATTTACTAATTTTTTATGTAATTTTTGTATTTTGTTTTGTACAAGTACAATGCTGTAAAAGCCAAAAGAAATGTGACTTAATGTGTTGATGAATTACGTTAAATTTTGATAAGTTGATTATCACATTGTTTTGTCTATCACAAAGTGAAAGTACAGAGACAATGTTAAGTTCTAATATTAAGTAGTTTGTAGAAATGTCATTGATGTGTTTTTGTGAAAGTACATGGCACGCTTTTCATATGAATATGAAAGAATTGTGCAATGACGCCGCTTTTAATAGCCAAGTATAGTGATTTCATTATGTAAATACGTGCCATTAATTAGCTTACTGTGAATATTGTTATTTTGTATGCACATATTATAAGTACCCTCAGCTTATTAGTAAACATTATATAACAACAACTATGAAAGCTAAGTGCAGTTATTTGGTGTTTGTTGACAACGCTAACTTTTTTATGTACTAGGATTGATATGTTTTATGTAGCTATTCATTTTATAACCAGAGTGTGAATTTCTATACCTTTTGTGCAAGTTTGTAATTATGTAAGTTTCTGACATGTTCTAGAGTTTTTGGCCATTACAAACCTACAGGACGTAATCCTATCCTTATTCTTATCCTTTATCCATTCTATCTTCTTTGCGAGGCAACTCAAACGAAATTCATCATTCTCTCCAGATCCAGCCAAGACCGCCCACCTCCCCGAATGAAGTTTTCCAGGTTTTCCTTAGTCCTCGTAATTGACAAATGGTGGGGAGTACCCTAAACTTAGGCCTGGAACTTAGTAACCTTCACGAATTTCCTTTCCCAAATACAATTTCATTTCATGTATCATCAGTGTCCACCACCTGTGGTGCCGCATGTAGTAAGAATGCGTGTTAAACATTATCAAAACAGTCCCACAATTACCATTAAGAGCATTTTTATCACTAATAATACTCGTAACTAACATGTAAATAATTGTTATATAAGTAAATAATAATTTCTTCTTAGATTTATCATCTATTAGTCCAAGTTCACCATTACGAACTTGTAATCAAAATTCAAAGAAGAAATAGAAATAGGTACAATGGGTGTAAGACATACAATAGCAGGCAGCCCAAGAGTGGAAAAGACACTCAACTCACTGTTTGCATAAAGAAACCACAATAAGAGGCCATCATTTTACAGATTTGCTTTCCAAATCACAAGAGGAAACACGGTGCAAGGATAAAATGGAAGACGATCCTTATTCAGTCACATGTCTCTGTTTTAATGGATCTAGTATTGTAACATCCCACCAACTCCTCAGATCCAACTCTCAGCATCATCCAAATGGTCCCAATGCTGAAGGACAACTCCGAACAGTTGGTACATTTTCAGCATACTATGAGGCAGAAAGGGTGTGGCGCTTTCCAATTAAGGATCTCCAAGTTGATCTTTCTTTGCTCCAGAACTAACCGTTTCTCTATTTCTTGAAGTTTGTACTGGACCTTTCGTGTGTAATATGTTATATTATAAGGGTTCATTTTAAGATCGATCAAACTAACGTGGATTTTCTATCTTGCTGCCAGAGAATGGTATTACGAATAATCCGTCATCTGGAATTAATGAGAGCAAGATTCACTTTCTTTGCCAAGATTCCATAAATCAAATTGAAATCAGTTGATATTTTGAGCATTTAGATCCAAAGTTGAAACTTTTAAGGCCCAAGTTCATGAATAATACAAAAGGATTAGAACCACAGAAGCGAAAGTCATCGATGACGGCCAAGGACACGTGCTGTTGAAGAAGACATTCAGACTGTTCGTGACCTTATTTAAGCTGACCGTCAATTGATAACCAAAATTTCGTCCATAGTAGCTTACGTTATTATACTGCTAACGACCGTGTTGACGTTTAGTTTCAATAAATAAAAAGTGCGATTATCTTTGATTAAAGCTTGAAGTACAATCATGATAATCGAAAAACAACACTGTAAATTTACGCACAGCATTAAATTTTAGGTGTGTTCAAGTTGTGGCGAAATAATGTGGTAGCATTCGTAATAATACTTATGGATATTATGTGAAATAATACTAAACATTTAAATGTTAGTGGAATCACACTATAAATTGTCTTACTTTTAAACCCGCTTTAATTACATTTTAAACAGCGTTCCTCACACTTAATCCAGTATGTGTAGCGAGTTTCCTAAAAATCTCACACTTTCATTTTAATTTGTTTTCCTCATTTCAACAGCGTTCTTCAAACCCTTATATAAACGTTTAATCTCAATATAAGCATGCATCGGATCGTATAAAAGTAGTAATTTTTTGTACATTTAACTAAACCGTTATTTTCTATCGATTTCAACCAAATTTGAAATAACTTGACAGTTTTCTTATCTTTGTAATATATATTAGCACTCTGCTCGCATTATTTCATTAGATGCAGATATTCATCTCTGCTCTCTCCGTTTCTCACTGCCTTTCCCTCATTCTCTCTCTCCATCTTAGTTCTCTCTCCCTCCATACTCTTCCTTTCTATCTCTTTCCTATATCAGTCTCACTCTTTCTCCCTTTTCATTCCCTATCCTATTCTCCAATTCTTTCCCCTCCATCGACCTTTATTACATATCTCTTTCCCTCTGTTCAACCAAGCGACATGTAACGTGTGTAATATGTAACATGTAAAGATTGAAGTGCGCATTCGGGAGGTGGTGTGTTCGATTCCAGTAGCCGAGCTTCCTGATCCATGGGATTTTTCGGGGTTTCTCGGATCGGTAGGCGAATACTGAGAAGGATAATTACATCCTCCGAATTCCCTGTCCCTCTATTTCACCTCACATCTCTTTTCGTTTACCCTCTCATCTACTTGGTTGTTTCAGGGTTCTAAGTGTTGGCGGGAGTTTCGGCGTGCATGGCAGGTGCTTCCTCTCTGTAAATCCTCATCCTCCGGATCGGGGGAGGTCTTCGAGTCCCGGGGCCCCCGGTAGACCTAGAGCCTGCAGAGGAAAGAGGAACCGTAGTACGAGCCGTCACCACGGAGTTCAAATCTGTAGTTGTTAGGGACCTTGCCCTCTGCTGTCGTCTTTCCTCGGAACCGGCCACCCTTCATATTCTTTCACCTCACTCCTCCCTGGGGGCACCCCATCAAGGGCATAGGCATAAAGCATCCTCTACAGGTCGAGGTGCTAAGTTTCCCCAGCGAGCATTGTCTATGTGTCCTCCCTGTGTAACTTAGCCGTAATTACTATTTTGAAAACCGATAATTAAACTGTTTCTTTTGTTGTGTTAACAAAAACTAAAACATAAGGTTTAACAACAGACAAAATCATGGCTTTTCCTTAAAGGAACGCGATCGGAACTATACTTCTGTTCCTGGTAAGCGCTTTACATATACGAATTCTACTACTACTGCTACTACTACTATTAATAATGTTGTTGATGATGATTATGATAATAATAATAACAATAATAATAACAATAATAATAATAATAATAATAATAATAATAATAATAATAATAATAATAATAATAATAATAATAATAATAATAATAATAATAATAATAATAATAATAATAATAATAATAATAATAATAATAATAATAATAATAATAATAATAATAGTAATAGTAATAATAATAATAATAATAATAATAATAATAATAATAATAATAATAATAATAATAATAATAATAATAATAATAATAACTAAAAATTGGCAAAGCTGCTTAAATAAGAACAACCATAATAAAAAATTATAGTT
Organism: Tenodera sinensis; assembly: GCA_030765045.1. NCBI lineage: Eukaryota > Metazoa > Arthropoda > Insecta > Mantodea > Mantidae > Tenodera > Tenodera sinensis. Next base: position 193,364,100 of record CM060964.1, read on the forward strand.
CTGTATTGTGTAACAGTCTTTCAAACAAACTGAATAATAAGCGAAACACAGCTGAACCTTACTTATTCACTTCTACATTTTTTCGCAACTATACGATCAAGTTCTTTAGACATCAAACTTGGTTAATTGATATTTAACTCAATTATCTTTTCGGGGGAAAGGGGAGTTATACGTTTTCTGGCTAATATGTCACATTTTTCTGGCCCCTCTGTCCGAAACATTTACCTACTCACATATATGCCACATTAATGTTATCTTAAAATCTATTACACATGGTTTCTGTACGTGATATGCATATAAGCACTCAAATGGTGTATTGGGTTAATTATTATGAGTTTTTTTTTTTTTTTTTTTTTTTTCCCATTCGTTGCTTTCTTATATTAAATACATAATACATAATTCGTTTGAATGCAAATGTAATAAAAGTTTCTTTTCAGTTCAGCTGCTGTGTCCCTTTGAAAACTTTTAAATGAGGTTGTTTTGATTTGTGGTCCATCGGAACCCTCCCCTTAAGGAAAAATAATTAAGACGCTATGAGTATATATCCCACCGTTTGCGAAAGAGGGGAGGTAGGATTTGCCTTACTTGCTTACGTTTAAGAAGTCTATCAATATTTGGCCTAGTCTAGTTGTAGTGTTTAACGCCCGCTTTTACTACTATGGCACCGCAGGCGGTGACACTGATGATACATGGAATGAAGATGGAGCACCGGTGGAATGAGATGGCGGGGGAAACCGGAGCACCCGGAGAAAACCCGCCATGGCGTCGCTTCGTCCACCACGAATACCACATGCGGGTCCCTGGGATTGAACCCGGGCCGCCTAGGTGGTAGGCGAGCGCGCTAACCGCTCGGCCACGGTGCCTCAATATTTGGCGACAAAGTCGAAGTACATAACCTTAGAAGATACACCAAGTGATCGTCGCGTAATCTATTGCAATGCAGCAGTTGTAGTATTGTTCAATTTGGAGTATCTCTGTTCGCAAATGTATACTCATTCTTATACACTCTATTCTTGCAAATGTTTATTTCTCTATCTACTTCATTTTCATGGACAAGAGCATTTTCAGAAAGAATCTGATTGCAATATTTCTTGAAGGTGCAAGGGGAATATGGGAATACAGTAGGCTTTAAGCGATAGTCAAATATTTTAAGATCTGGTTGCTATGCGAAATTCCGTTCTCTTTGCAAGGCCAAGAGATGAAAAACTAATAACATATTCGTATTTGAGAGAAGCATAAATATTGGCAAATTTAAACAAATAATAAAGAATATGTCGGAAATGGTTCAGTCAAAAGAAAACAGAAGTATTTGATTTAAATTGTGTGTTTTAACGAGATCCGCACTTTTTATTCAGTAAGCCTTTCTCTGTCTCATACTGTTTACCATTTATGCAACAGTCATCCAGAATGAAGAGGTCTTCTGAGAACATTCCCAGAAAATTCAAGGTATTGTGTTTCTATTAAGTTGTGGACTAGAACTCAAATGATTCAGTTTGGTGCTAGACTTATAGAACGTGTGTTTAATCAATCAGTCCAAATTCGTATATCGCTATAGCTGAGCTGGCTAAGGTGTGTTATTTTTTTTCTTTCTTTTTAATTGAACAGTGTGGGCTGATATGGGTTCGAATCCCATTTAACATAATTCTTTTTATTTCCCTTTTTCTTTCTTAACGGGAACATTATTATTTATACAGAGTGGAAGTGAAATGCTCCGCCTGACTTTAACAGCGAATTTCTCATGTAAATAACAAGAAAGTCTAATATTATATATCTATATTTATCAAAAAAATTTATCGTCACCTGGCTGAATTATTATTATTCACTGAAGGTTCTTGATTTATGTCTATATTCATAGAAATTTGAATAAACGACAACCCTTTCCTTTGGCTATTCCAATGGATTCAACGATTTTTGGGTAAATTAAATTTAAAAGAACCCACAATTTGTTGCCTTTTTTTTTTTTTCAATAAACTGTGGGTTCTTTAAAGTTGATGTACACAAAAATCGTTGAATCTATTGAAACACGCCAGAGGAAAAAGTTTTCATTCATTCAATTTTCTATGAATATAGCCATTAATCAAGAACGTTCAATCAATAATAATTCAGCCAGGTGATGATAAACTTTTTGATAAAAATATTTATTTCTAGAAAACTATAAACTTTTCAACATTTTGGTATTAGACTTTCTTGTTATTCACAACATGAGAAATTCGTTGGTAAAGTCTGGCGGATCATTTCACTTCCATCCTGTATAACCCGTCCGAAATATAAGATTATACAAACTAATGGAATTTATTTCTGATAAAGCTCCTCCTTTAGGTATTTTCGCTCCACGTACCGTTTTAACTTCTCCCGCCGTCTTATGAATGCTGCAATACGATTGATATTTTACAACTGAATGTTTAATAAGACATTAATTGCAATTGCTGAAATTAAAGCAGGAAGCATCCCTACCTCAGTTGTCAAACATTCCTCCTGAAATTAATATTTCCCTTTAAACATTCACATCCAAAAGTATCTCTATAAATTTCGTAGCTTTTGCCACATTAAAACATATAAGTGTGTAAATTACGAGATCTGGACGCCAGTGAATAATGTAATTCATGATACATTAACAGAATAGAACAAAGTTTTAGATTACTTGAGGGTGAAACAACCTTTGCACCCAGCAAGGTTGTCATGTCGTTTATTTCCAAGCAGATACAACGTTGCCATGTCCCCATCAACTCAATTTGTAGCAGTGTGCCTTCATCCAATTCTCCATTTCTGATAAAAAGCTGTAGAGAACTAAACACTGTTGTTAGTTTTGTATTTCAAAAAATAAACATGCGAAAGACGAGGATCGAACCCCCGGCAGCTAGCAGCTCTGAATTTCACAGCCAATGACGAAGCGCTCGTGGGTATTCTTCACTGGGGCATTCGCGCTGTATCGTATGATATTAAGCTTACTGTCGCTACCTTAGCAGCTAATTTCACTGCAAGGCGGAAAGTTCGTGCGCACCTTTAGAAATGGTTTAAAAATTTGATTTTTTTTAAGTATTCGCTTTTATTTAGAGGAATAAGAAAACGAATATTTCTATAACAAGCACGAGTATCGCCGTGTTCAGCATGGAGTTTAAGTTCGTTTAGTATATTTGTATTAATGACAGACAAATGAGATTGAAATCACTAACATCAATAATTAATTTATATTTATTACCTACTCAGAATATACGCCTGTCTTCAAGAACAGGAACATCTTTAAGGCATTACCTGTCTTAGAGAAGCCTTTTAAGACCCATTACTTTTGAAACATTTATTTAATATTTCTGGCACTTAAAGGTGCTTTTAATATAAGAGCCTCGTTTGTTTTTGGTTTTCTGTGCAAATACAGTGACTATCACTGCACAAATTTTGTGTTTTAACGTTCTGTAAACAAGGAGCACCAAAATCGCTTTCATTTCGTTTACAAGAGAAAATGTTTAACTGTTTCATATCTTCAGTTTTTAAATCATCACGCTCTTAAAGATTACACTAGACAACAAATTTTTACCTTTTATTTGCGAAATGAATGATGCCTCACTTTTCTTATGGGTTACACTACGCTGAACATGAATATGATAACAAGAATACTAGATTGGTTCTGGTTTGAGAATAATACTAAGGAAATAAATATGATTTCTATTTGCTTCCTTCTTGTAATCGAGTTGAGGACCATCCCTGATGACTGTTCAGTAGTAGTCAGCAAGCATTCTTGCACTCCACTTTCCCTGGTAACGTTTTCCCATTAATGCTATTTGTTAGTGCAAATGTTCGCCATGCTCACCACTCCACAACTTTTAGCAACACAATTTAAATGGGAGTGTAAAATGTGTAATTTAAGGGACATGTTGCATCGCATTTTGTGATAAGATGGCAGAAAAATTATATCAAGATTATCGTAGTTTCCAGCTCGTTTGTTTACCAAAAAGTTGGCTACGATTTCTCTGAAAGAAATCCATGCCTCTTGCTTAGCATCATTTAAAGGTGTTAAAATATCTTATCTTGGTGAAGTTGATGAATCTGTGGGCCAACAAAAATTCTTTCCTTTAACTGGTCTCACTAATTCTAGGAAATTTTTTAACTAGGTATTGGAATGCCAGCCCACTTAGGTCCAACATTTTAGCAAAGTTTTTTATGAGACCAAGTTTTATGTGTACTGGAGGAATGAAATGTTCTCAGATTCCAACAGAGGTTCATGGTTAACATTTTCTCCACTTTCCATACCTTGCCGTAAAGGGCATTCCTTTTGAAACAGTATTACATACCACTACATTCAGCCTAGGCAGTGTTAATGACCCGTCAGCTGTTCGACTAGCCAAGAGGCACTTGCCCAGTGAGTCGACTGGAACAAAGGGTTCAGTCAAGCTTGAGCAATGAAAGCGGAAGGATCGGATGTAAGCAGTGACGAATGTAAATAATGAAGTTGATATATATATATATATATATATATATATATATATATATATATATATATATATATATATATATATATATAAACTTCATTATTTACATTACATTACATTTACATTACATTATTTACATTTATATATATATATATATTAATCAATGAAAACTAGTGTTGTTTGTTTCTTCGTTCCCCCTGAATCCCATGCTCTCCGACATAATCATCAAAAAGAAGATATCGAAGGGAATCGCTTCAAGAATTTGGCGCCCAACGCTGGAGCTTGAATAGGAGAAACAAAATGACGGTTGGTGAGAGTACGAATTTTGACGCGCAAAACGACGGTTGAACAAAGCTGCATTTTAACGAATAACCACACTAACATCGCGGGAGCAAGAACCGAAGAATAGTAAAGTGCCAACTAACGGATGCCAGAGGAGTGCCGGAAAACCACAAACACCCAATTTGGAGGACGGAGCACCAATCAGCGGTAAAAACATTGAACAAGGGACAACGCCGGGAAAGAAACCCTCTGCAAGAGAAAACAGGGTAGGACAAAAACAATTTGACAATGTATACTCAGAACAGATGTAAAAAATAACAGTGCTATTGTAATAATATATGTTAAACTCAATTTTATTAGAGAAATAGAATAGTGCTCTCTGTAAATGCTCTTAAGAAATAATAAGGTAGTGGGTACTCATAATAGCAGATCCAAGTTAGACACAAATAGATTGTAATACAAAAAGATACAGAATGGAGAATACCGAAATTGAGGGAATAAGTCAGGAGGAAGTCTCCCAGGAAAACAATGTAGTCATTACCAGTAGAAGTAACTCGCCTTCCCCCAGCACCAACAATAGTAATGTCATGAAAATACTTGAACAATTATTAGCTGCACAGAACGGATTTGAGGCTAAAATATCAGAACAGGGTAGCAAATTAGAATCTAAATTATCAGAACAGGATAGCAAATTAGAATCTAAATTATCAGAACAGAGTAGCAACTTAGAATCTAAATTATCAGAACAGGATAGCAAATTAGAATCTAAATTATCAGAACAGAGTAGCAACTTAGAATCTAAATTATCAGAACAGAATAGCAAATTAGAATCTAAATTACTAGAACAGAGCAGCAAATTAGAAGCTAACATATCAGAACAGAAAACAATGTTACAACAAATTGAGGCTAATGGTGGTAGATTAGAAACTCGCCTAAATGAAGGGTTAGCTCAGCACAACGAGGCATTAGCAGAAATGCAAACAGAAATTGATCAGGTTAGGAACCAAGCAGCACTAGACCTAAGTGAAGTAAGAAAAAGTATTAGTTCTAATGTTAAAGAGTTAGAAAATACAGGTCAATTGTTGCATGAACAACTGGAGGGTGGCTTGAGTAAATTAGATAATAAATTAAACAAGAAGCAAAACGAATTCGAAAATGATATGCAAAAAGAAATAAGAGTAATGCAGCTCGCGATAGAACAAGATAGAAGAGTATCAATTGAAACGCTCGAATCCTTAAAAGAGAATGTTAAAGAGCAGATCTCAAGTCACCTGAGAGTTGAAAAAAGGGTAGAAGTAACTGAATGTAGCATTAATGAATTAAGAGGGTCAATTCGGAGGCTTGAACTATCCCAAACAAGCACTCCAAGCGTAACAGCCAGTAATTGTAACGAAAGCTCGAGCGAAGCGAATGTTGAATGCCAACATATCGCAGAAACTCATCCACAATATAACGTAGCCCAGATACCAAGCTCACCAGTATGTACCAACAACTTTATGGAATTTAATAACCTGCTTAACGAACTTACGGTACCAACATTCGACGAGAACGTCGGGGATAACCCTAGGCAATTTATTTTGGACGTCGAGGAGTATTTCAAACTCAAAAATGTACTGGACGCGCTAAAAATGCTCGTTGTTAAAAAAGGTTTACGCAATCGATCCCCTAATTGGCTGAGATTAACACTAGGGGAAGATCAGGGTTACCAATATTTCAAGAATGCATTTTTAAACCGATACTGGAGTCCGACCGCCCAAAATCACATCAGAACCTCTCTCAACAATAGCAGATAGGATATCCGTAACGGTCAAACAATGGTGGATTACTTATTATTGTGGGGCCAACGGAGCAAACTAATTTAACCGCCCGTCAGAGAGACAGATTTCATAAATCTAATCATCCAGCATTTTCCGGAACAAATAAGAAACTACCTAATAGTAGCCAAACCCAAGAATTTAACGGAAACAATTGAATTAATATCGGCATTCGAAACTAACGGCCATGACTTCCATTATAGCCCAGGGAACGCCGCACAGGCCAACAATTTCAACAGGGATGAACCAACGTTTCACAGATGGCAAAATTCCCAGAGGTCCGGAGTTCGAAATGACATAAATTTCAATCGGGGACGCAGATATCAAAATACCTGAGAGAGATACGAACCCGAGATACCCAACTCTAATAATTGGAGTAGAGGGCGCGAAAATCACCACTGGAACAATCGAAATAACCATGAACATCACATTAACTTTATCCGATCAAGCCCACGACATCGAAACTTTCAATACCTAGGAAGAGCTAAAAAAAAAAAAAAAAAAGAAGAAGAAAAAAAAAGAAGAAGAAGAGAGAGAGATAAATAAAAGAAAAAAAGGAATCTACGTTAATTCTTGGAGACCCCTAAATGTTGGCGCATCAAGAATAATAATCATAATAATAACAATATCTCGATCAATGATGATCACAATTAAATAAATAGTGATTATTAAAGACTGTTCATACTTGCTTGTTGGTAAACGGGACAGTAAAAATGTTCATGTATATTACAATTAAGAAATAAAGTGAACCTATTCAATTATGCAAATAGTTTTCAAAGTGTCAGTGAACCAATGGTTGATAAGTGCAAAGAAAAAAAAATTGTGTAGTGCGGTTGAACACCATTATTAGACGCCGTTCGGGTCGAAAGAAAGGAAAAGGTAAAGAATCGTGTGTAAGTGATCCCTAAACCGACAAGAAACACTATTCAAAGTGAGGGTATAAGAAATCCATTGTTATGCCAGGTTAACAGCCAAAACATATAGATATGTAAACCGCTTAAGATTGGACAAAGGCTTGTTAATCACGACCCAACACTATACTTATTACTTGTATTCATATCACTTAGTGTAATCTTGATTATAATTGTATTTATATAATGTTCAAAATAACTGTAATTTACTAAATATGTATAAATGTATTACGGAGGACTTGGTCATGAAAAGATGAACACTGCAACCTCTCTGGCAGGTTAATCTTTTTATGACGGAGCACTTGAAACAGTATTACATACCACTACATTCAACCTAGGCGGGGTTAATGACCCGTCAGCTGTTCGACTAGCCAAGAGGCACTTGCCCAGTGAGTCGACTGGAACAAAGGGTTCAGTCAAGCTTGAGCAATGAAAGCGTAAGGATCGGATGTAAGCAGTGACGAATGTAAATAATGAAGTTAATATATATGTATTAATCAATGAAAACTAGTGTTGTTTGTTTCTCCGTTCCCCCTGAATCCCATGCTCTCCGACATAATCATCAAAAAGAAGATATCGAAGGGAACCGCTTCACTTTTTTATGAAATGAGAAGCTCTATCTCTACGGTCCCATATGAGACAACCGTGTTTAGTTTAGTCTAGTTGGAGTCCAGTTAATATTGCAATTACTTTGAAGTCTGCTCATATTTTCCATTTATAAGTGTAATAATTAATTGAGCCAAGGAATTTCAGGCTGCCATATGATTCCTTCATATGCACGAAATAACCAATGGGAATTAACGGCAACTGATAGACATTATATGGTAATACAGCTTTGAGACATAAATTTGAAGCACCTATAAACACCTGCCACTGATCAGAGATCTGATTAATGTTCAGAGCACTCAATAAGTCACTAACATCACTGCAGAACACTGAATTGCAATCCTCAGCAAAATATTTCCGAGATGTTTCTGACGGTCACGAAAAAATGTCACTTTCACATTTTCAGCAAGATAGCTTCATCGTTGCAATCTGGAGGCTAACAGCTCTTCCTTGGCTTTAGAAAGATCTAGGTCTCTGACTAAATCATTTAATTCACTCTGGCTAATTTTGTGACGTTCAGACTTAATATCAGGTGCAAAGTCAGGTCTACATTATCTGGTTGCAGTTTCCTATCATCAGTAACGTGCCATGCTATAAAAATAAACAACTAGCAATTTACAGTAATATTTTCACCATAATGGGTGCTCAATTAATTAAAACTTGTCTACATCACTCATTTTGCAATTTCCCTGTTGACCAGTGTTATTTTCATTAAATCTCCTTTATGTTAGAAGACGTCTTAACAGAGATGTTCTGTTATTTTTCACACGCGCCTTAACGTTTAGGCCAGCCTAAATATAAACAGCTACAGAAATGACCTGGTGTATAGTGATCATTCATCGTTCTCGTTTAGAAAAAAACACTTGTTCGAAACCAATATATACTCTTAATTTTTTGCCTTATCTCTCCCATTAGATCAATGATTGTCTGTTTAGATAATTATTTATACCAAATAACTCATATCTAACTATGAATGACTCATTATGGGTGTAGCATTAAATAAATAAATTGAGACATGTTTGAAACCCTGAAGGGAGGATTAAGTTGTCGATTTCTTGCGAATAGGAATCGATTTTAATCTCCAGCTTACAAAGCAGACATCTACTGCTACGCAAGGTGGAGGGTTTGACTACTAAGTTAATTTTAGTGAACTATAACACCTATCAGATTATATCACGTCTTAAGTTTAGAACATAACTGCTGCATATAAATCATCACGTATTCAGTATTCAATCCTCCACATATATGAGCGTGAATCTGTTAGATATTATTTTCAATTAATGATACTTCTATTCACGGGAACGTGCAGTTCCTATTATATCGTTTTATCTTTATTTGTCTGTCGCCAATGAAAACAATTAATGAAACAAACTCCACGCTTAGCACTGCGAACTCGTGCTTGTTATACAAATATTCCTTTTCTTATTCCTCTAAATAATTGTAAGCGAATACTTGGAAAAAAGCAAGTTTTTAAACCATTTATATAGGTGCACACGAACTTTTCCACCTTGCACTGAAATTAGCTGCTAAGGTAGTGACAGTAAGCTTAATATCATATGATACAGCGCAAATGCCCCAGTGAAGAATACCCACGAGCTCTTCGTCATTGGCTGTGAAATTCAGAACTGCTAAAGGGAGCACGAAATAAGAAGGCACATGAGTAGCTCCAATCCCTACTCCGCTATGGAGCGCTGTTGCCGGCTCATATCGCTATGCGAAAGAAAGAGAGGGGAGATATGCACGTGAGCGTTACCGGTAGACAACAGCGAGGACGGTGATGGATTGCAAGGTGCACATTTAAAACCTGTCATCACAATTTTAATCTCTTTAAAATGACACAATAGGCTCTAATCGTGTAATTTGCTTCGAATATAAATTCCTCATCTAAGCAGATAATTTTCATTTGCAATCTAATGTTTCAACGGAGTTCATATCTTTCAATAAATAGGTGATAAAACATTACAATGTTGAGTTTTTAAATTTTTATTATATCCGATTCTCTAGGAACGTTTTCATGTAAATATTTTTGTTATGTGAGTGAAAATGAGAGAGTTACGTGGCGATTTAAATAAATCTAAACGGATGTCGTAGTTGCGCAATTTGAGGCATTTTCTGATAGGTATTTCTCATATTTTTCTAAGTGTCTATACAGAGTTTTTGCACATATGTTGATCAGTTCCTATATTAGGTATTCTAAGTGAAAATCTACATAATCAAGCAACAAATGCCTAATCACAATTTCAAGCCACATTTTACGAGTAATATTCCAATGTGTCCTTCTCGGTTGTGTATTTTAGACATTTCAGCACATAAAATGTTCCTTGAGATGCAATTTGTAAGTTAACAGAGCGAAGCTCCGGAAATAGTTTCCCCAATATCTACCAACCAGAATTTGCAATGCGGTTATTAGTATAAGGCAAGTATGTTAGGCTAACATCTCATCAAAGTTTATATTGTGTTACATATAGCAAAAGCGGAAACTCGCAATTGAACAAAATATTTTTTAAACCAGCTATGTGAAGACTACTTTTAGCAAGCTTGTTTTATAGCTCAGTAAGAAACATCAATATGCAGTGTTGATTAAAAATTGTGAACATTGTTTCGCAAAGAGAATTTGCCATAAGATAGCTTACATTTTTGGTTTAAAACACGTAATCCAGGAATGACTTAACATACCGTATTTTATCGCATATTTCCCTCCCCTATGACTTTTCATCACTAAAAAATATTTACCTATTAAACATCGCATAATTATTGCCTCTCCTGTTCCGTTCTTATTGGGGCGGCCTTCAAATGACTTGATAATGGACAACAATCGACATGAAACCGTGGTATGTATCCAGTTCATTCACAAATTACTGTATACCTATATAACTTTTACATAATACTACATGATTTCCCTTCCTTTCTGAATTCCTAGAAACACCTCTCTCATAATTCCCTCCCCAGTGTTTTCAAGCAAATTATTCGAGGAAAAAAGGGGGAGGGGGAATTACGCGATAAAATACGGTCTATGCTCCAAGCTTTGAAGCCCACTTCTTTTTACAGATTCAGCAGTACATCTTTCTGAAAGTCGTCCAGATTCAAAATCCGTTTTTCTCTCTTATGGTGTTTTCCGGGGGATATAAACAAGGGCTGCCCGGATTCAGAAGTGCTTATTTTACCTTGTTGCACTACGCGCGACAATGAATGTTCACTTACATTGTATGCTTTAGCTGTTAGCGCCTGGCTCTGTTTAAATACAATGTTCGCACGCACGAACTTCTACTGAGGACAATTCTTTTAAAAAAGTGTAAACACTGAAAATAATAGCCCGCGCATCTGAATGCAATACTTTTCCTTTCGATTAACTTGTCTGTAAGCCTTTTGTACCAGGTTTTGTTAATGCCATATTTCTTAGCAACAAAACGAGTTACAGTAATTATAAGACACAGATAACACTGTGACACTATGTCAGACATAGAACACGCATACGAATAAACTAATCCATTCATTCTAAGGTTGGTCCGCGGGAAACTGACAGCAGGTGGCCAGTACACAGTTATAATGTATCCTTCCGCCATTCGCGCCAAAAATACTGTCACAACCATGTGGTGAGTGCATGCGATACGTAACAGAAAGGATACGATCCTTATTCCGTCAATTTAAAGAGTGACTAACATGTAACTAGAGACGATAAGATTGATAGTCACAACAAAATAAACAATGCACATGTCATAATTATTACTTTTATTTGCGAGCACTGTTTATACTGGTACTCGAAAAGCCGGTGAACTCAGAAGTTAATTTCACTACTTCTTTGACGGGAACAGTTGGATATTTCTCACACAACTTATAATACACGTTAAATACTATTGTTTTTTCACCACTAGTCAATGGTTTTACCGCGTTATGCTTTGCTTAAGTCGACGAAGACGCAAGACCAAATTCACCGCGGCCGTCCTCCATGATTCTAAATAGAAACTGCTGCTGTAAACAATACTCGGATATCAGGTAATTACACGAGTTGCATGTTGGGACTTGTAGTTCTGTTTCTCAGTATACATCAGCGTTAATTAACCTCTTAGGTATTTGTGTAGAATATTACATCATTTAACGATAAATTCATTCTAAAACTCAGATTACTAGGATGGGACTACTTCCCTGCACGCATTGCTACCCTGTTGTACCACGGTGCACTGGTCACATGGGTTTGTTTTGACGCGGACAAACCTAAGACTGAACTTAGATTCCTTTTCCTTTCCTGCAGACATCTCACTCCTTGAGAAGAAAGATATTTGAGACGATAAATAAACAATCATGATGCAAGGCAAGTGTCGTTTGCTATCGCTGAGCGCCGCGTTTCTTCAATCACTCATATCTTGGGCTACAGGCCACCTAAAATTTTGCTTCTTGGACAGTCAGCTTCAACATTTCTAGCTCTTTGCAATGGAATTCTTTGTAATAATGAGCCGTTGCTGGATTTGATGAGCGCAAAGAGAAAAGTGAAAAGCAAATATTGCGCTAGACAGCGCGTTACCGAACTGGGCAACGTCGCCTCTCTAGGATTGGCTACTTGCTCTCACACACCTTCTCCTAGCTCCGCCTCATGTGCCTTCTTATTCCGTACAGCTTATAGCTGCCGGGGGTTCGATCCTTGTCTTTTGTATGTTTATTTTCTGAAATACAAAATTAACAAACGTGTTTAGTTCCCTACAGCTTTTTATCAGAAATGGAGAATCGGATGAAGGCACACTGCTACAAATTGAGTTGATGGGGACATGGCAACGTTGTATCTGCTTGGAAATAAACGACATGACAACCTTGCTGGGTGCAAAGGTTGTTTCACCCTCAAGTAATCTAAAACTTTGTTCTATTCTGTTAATGTATCATGAATTACATTATTCACTGGCGTCCAGATCTCGTAATTTACACACTTATATGTTTTAATGTGGCAAAAGCTACGAAATTTATAGAGATACTTTTGGATGTGAATGTTTAAAGGGAAATATTAATTTCAGGAGGAATGTTTGACAACTGAGGTAGGGATGCTTCCTGCTTTAATTTCAGCAATTGCAATTAATGTCTTATTAAACATTCAGTTGTAAAATATCAATCGTATTGCAGCATTCATAAGACGGCGGGAGAAGTTAAAACGGTACGTGGAGCGAAAATACCTAAAGGAGGAGCTTTATCAGAAATAAATTTCATTAGTTTGTATAATCTTATATTTCGCAGGAGTTATAATAATAATGTTCCCATTAAGAAAGAAAAAAGAAAAGGGAAATAAAAAGAATTATGTTAAAAGGGATTCGAACCCATATCAGCCCACACTGTTCATTTGGAATAAAACGAACACACCTTAGCCAGCTCAGCTATAGCGATATACGAAATTTGGACTCACTGATTAAACACGCGTTCTATAAGTCTAGCACCAAACTGAATCATTTTAATTCTAGTCCACAACTTAACAGAAACACCATAAGAACACATGCCCTGCAGATGCACTGAAGTTGAATGTGCAATGTTTGCCCGTTAATGTAGAAGGATTGCTGAAATATTGCTTTTCCAAACTGCGAGGTGAGGTGAGTTGCGAGGCGACATGGCTGCCATGTCCTGCGAACAGCAAGGGAAGTATATGATTAATTTAATTCTCATACCAAGTAGGTAGATTAGGACAGAGCTGGGCCACTTTTTTATGGGCAAGATGGCCGCCATGCGTAATCTAAGCATTACTAGGTAAGGTGGTAGGGGAAGCAGGACGTTGTAGGGGTTTGAGGCTGACTCTAGGGATAATGTTTAAGGCCTATAGCAGTGCATGTATGTTTATGAGCGTCACTGGCAGTTGAGTATGTCGTTCACTGTATCGATGCAAACCTCCCAACGCAAGAGATTTCTATCTTGATTGAATATGTTACCCCAACATGACACCTCGCCCCACATAGTGGCCCTAACCTAGCCTAAGCCCCATACTTCTACTCGTCTAACCTAACCTAACCTAACCTAACCTAACCTAACCTAACCTAACCTAACCTAACCTAACCTAACCTAACCTAACCTAACCTAGCCTAACCTAACCTAATCTATCCTAACCTAAGCCCCATACTTCTACTCGTCTAACCTATCTTAACCTAACCTAAGCTCCATACTTCTACATGGCTAACCTAACCTAACCCAGCTCCCACTATTTACTCCGGTCTTTGATAATTTAACTTAAGCCTCATACTTCTACTCATCTAACCTATCCTAATCTAACCTGGCCTAGCCTAACCTAAGGTAAATCCTCTTATTATTATTTATTCTATTCTACTAACATGATACGTTTCTAGACATTCATTCTATCCTCTTATCATCTATCCTATTCCCTCCTCTGCTTATCTATTCTATCCTGTCATACGCTACCCTGATCTCCATCTAGGAATTTCATAAACATTTTGATACTATTTTGAGTCCTCTGATAGATCTTTTTAAACACTTTTAGCATATTCTTGATGCTTTTACAACATATTTAACAACTTTTCAGACAATTTTCAGAGTTATTCAGTAATTTTCATACATTTTTAAGACGTTCCACACCATTTTGCTACAATTTTGCACCCTCTGTTAGATCTTTTAGACGCTTTTAGTATATTCATGCTGCTTTTACAACATATTTAACAACTTTTCAGACAATTTTCAGAGTTATTCAGTCATTTTCATACATTTTTAAGACGTTTCAACTCATTTTAATACTATTTTGAGTCCTCTGTTAGATCTTTTAGACGCTTTTAGTATATTCATGCTGCTTTTACAACATATTTAACAACTTTTCAGACAATTTTCAGAGTTATTCAGTCATTTTCATACATTTTTAAGACGTTTCACCCCATTTTGCTACAATTTTGCACCCTCTGTTAGATTTTTTTAGCACTTTTAGTATATTCATGCTGCTTTTACAACATATTTAACAACTTTTCAGACAATTTTCAGAGTTATTCAGTCATTTTCATACATTTTTAAGACGTTTCAACTCATTTTAATACTATTTTGAGTCCTCTGTTAGATCTTTTAGACGCTTTTAGTATATTCATGCTGCTTTTACAACATATTTAACAACTTTTCAGACAATTTTCAGAGTTATTCAGTCATTTTCATACATTTTTAAGACGTTTCACCCCATTTTGCTACAATTTTGCACCCTCTGTTAGATTTTTTTAGCACTTTTAGTATATTCATGCTGCTTTTACAACATATTTAACAACTTTTCAGACAATTTTCAGAGTTATTCAGTCATTTTCATACATTTTTAAGACGTTTCAACTCATTTTAATACTATTTTGAGTCCTCTGTTAGATCTTTTAGACGCTTTTAGTATATTCATGCTGCTTTTACAACATATTTAACAACTTTTCAGACAATTTTCAGAGTTATTCAGTCATTTTCATACATTTTTAAGACGTTTCACCCCATTTTGCTACAATTTTGCACCCTCTGTTAGATTTTTTTAGCACTTTTAGTATATTCATGCTGCTTTTACAACATATTTAAGAACCTTTCAGACAATTTTCAGAGTTATTCAGCCATTTACATACATTTTTAAGACGTTTCACCCCATTTTTGCTACAATTTTACACCCTCTGATAGATCTTTTAGACGCTTTTAGTATATTCAGGGCGCTTTTTAAAACATATTTAAGAATTTTTCAGAGTTATTCAGTCATTTTCATACATTTTTAAGACATTTCACCCCATTTTACTGCTATTTGCACCCTCTGTTAGATCTTTTAGACGCTTTTAGTATATTCAGAACGCTTTTAACAACATATTTAACAACTTTTCAGACAATTTTCAGAGCTATTCAATCATTTTCATACATTTTTAGGACATTTCACCCCATTTTACTGCTATTTGCACCCTCCTTTATAGAACTTTTAAACTTCCAGTAGAAGATGTCCTAACCATTGATGTTGAAGTTCTTATTACTACTATTTTTGCCCTCTGTCACAGAATTTTATACAACTGTATGACTCTTTTGCTTGGTTCTGTATGTTCTGGGGGTAACATCTCCAACACGACATGCAGTTTTCTAAGTGTAACCCCACCTATTATGATCTAACCTGCTTATTAAGTGTTCTTTACAGCTTTATTCAACTTTGTTTTCCTAACCCTTTATAGATTTTTAAACTTATCACTAAAAGATGATCTATCCGCAGATGTTGAGGTACTTATAGCTCAATATTTTTAAGAGATATTCAGCAATACCTTTGATAGTATTTTAACACAATCTTCTGTTTATATAAAGTTAATGAGGGTATACTTACTTTAAGGTAGTAGGGTATACGCCTCTCCTCTTTTATCTGGGCTGGAGACCAGCACTAGAGTTAAAGTCTAGTGGCAGAGTTAACGCTTCCCTTTATAATTTCTATTTTTCTTCTTTCTTCGACAAGTTTCATGAGAAGCACGGAGAAGCCAGGTGAGTAATTTTTTTATTTTTTCTTCTTTCTTCGTCAGACTTCATTTGAGGCGTGGAGGAGTCAGTTGATTAAACTTTCATTTTCTACAGGAGACGTAACGGAGAAAATAATCATCTTGAGATCTAAGTTGCATTCTCTTATGCATGGTTTGCAACGTTGTAATGCCCGTACGCATACGTTGATATTCCATCCTCTGCAATTACTCTCTTGTCATCATGAGGCGACAGAGCTATTTTATTAGATTCAACTGTAGAAACATTATGACGTTGGGATAGGATTAAATTCATCGGAGTTCTAACAATTTTCAAAGTTTTAAGGCACTCCATATAGCTATTGAAGCTGATGTATTGCTTAATGGCGCTATGTTTTATGCCTTTGATCTTTTTTATCACAGAGCCGTCAATATCGAGAGCATACATTTTAGGTCTGAGACCGACGAAACGGCGAATGATTTTACCACTTGCTTCATCTTTAAACTTTCCCAAAACTTTCTTGTTTTGTGTAGAATAGCATATATGGTTAGCAGGGTAATCCGCTGTATCCAGATGTTCAAGCATGTGTAATTTATCCTGGTATATATCAGCTGTAGTCACTCGATGGATGAAGGAATCTGTATCCGTATACAACAGTTTAAGATTCTCAGCTCCATAATATGGAAGTAACACATCGTATTGATACGAATACATTAGCGTCTTGGAGATGTCTAGTACGCTCATACCAATGTATATAGGCTTGTTGAACACTATTTTACGAGAAGCCATATGAACAGCTGCAAGATTAGGACCGTATATAGTTCGATCGATAAATGTAGGCTTGGCTATCAGTTTTTCTAATGTTTTGCTGTTTGCCACAAGACGTATATCCATACGATTACGAATATTTTCCATAGTTTTTCCAAACATCGCATTATTGAAAAGTTTGTACAAATCCTTCTCGAAATCATTTCTAGCTTGTTGTCGCAGGCGATTATTAAATTCGACGTAAGGCTTTAACCAACAAGACTGACGGAATTTTAGTGCTCGATGAATCTTTATTAGTCGTAGACCATGACTAAGAGCCTGTTTCAAGGCCATGTAGTGTACCACATACTTCTTTCGGCACCCAAGATGAGCAATTAGTTTCTTTGAAGAGGATTCCCCCGGTTTCATACTCTCAGGCAGGAAGGGCAAATCATTATGAAGATCGTGGAGCTCGACAGGATATTCGACATCGACTTCTAAGATGTATCCAAGGGGGTCATCTTCCTTCAATAATTCCAGGTCTATGTCTTCAGGAGAAACCCATTTAAACCCTCCATAAGGAAGGGCCTTACACATTCCCCAGCCGTATTGGTTATTGGCGTCTTCGTACGTAATAAAATGAGAGGGTTTACGAGAATCATACTGCTCCATATATATGTTGTTAGCCTCCGCATACCGGTGAGAAACCTGACATAACCCTCCTCTTATACCAGATTCAACCATGAGTAGCTGATCGTAATCAAGAAGCAATTCCAACTCGATTCCAGTATACAGCAGCATAGCATCCCATGTAAGTCCTGGAGAAGTAAAATAATGTCCAGGATCCACTTTATGAGTTTTCAGGGTTTGGTCTCTAAATGTCTCAAAGACATCCGCTAGGAGAAGAACATCCGAAACTAAGTACAGATCACTGTACTCACCAAGGTTTCGGACGTTAAAGTGCTTCCACACGTTCAGAGCATGATCATAGTCCTCACTGCTGATTTCTTCACTGTTTAATCTGTTGTAGAAGGCATCCCTATGAGGCAGGCATGTATCGTTCAGGACATCCCACGATGTTACGTAATCATAGGGAAATACTCCCTTACGAGTCATCAAGCCAATATTCTCTACTCCAAAGTATTTCGCTGTTTCAGGATACGTTTCAAGGTTTTTTGCAAGCTTCTCCAAGCTCGTACTGAGGAAGCGGAAAGTATCGACAAATCTGAGTTTAATATCCCCAACATACTTGGAGAATGATATATAACTTTCCTCTGAATTTGGTATAACCTCTACTCTTTCGCTAGTACACCCCAGTTCCTTAACAATGAAATGAGAGTCATACCCACTCAGGTTATGCATGAAGACAGGTATATAATTAGGTGTTTTACAAGCCAGGTTACATTTATTGTGTAAAGGTCCTCTGTACGCCCCGGACACATGATCGTGATCGCGAACCTTCCAATTATCTTCTGTAAATTCATGTTCACACAGGTAACATATTGTAGAAGCATCGAATGATTCTTGTTCTTCAGCTGTAAGATTAAGAGGTTTAGCAGATTTGTATAAGTCGCTTATTTTATTTGCCAGATCCATCAAGCATTCCATAAACTTCTGTGCAGCGTCAGGCCCTCGGTAAACATATGGTTCAGTAGGAAGAGTTGTTTCTAGTTGTTCAACACTGGACGAAGGCTTCACATAAACACAAAAGCTCATGGGAGAATGACTTTGATAGGGAGTTGTGTAGGAGGTTTCAGGGTTAGAGGAGCAGGTATGGAGAGGGGTAAGAATGCATTCAAAATCGGCGTAGATAACATAAGGAAGTTTCAACATCCTCTCAACATTCTTGAATTTAACGATAGAGTTATCCTTTGTAGGCATATCGCATCTAGCAATACCATGTTGTCTACATATTTCTCGGTGCTCTTCTAATTTTTTCATTCCACTTTGTCCGTATCGGTCATCAAAATGGCTGAAACATCTTTTACATACATAAATTTGACCATCATGTTTGGTTTTCTGCTGACGAATAAGTCTTTCAAAATCCTTTATATAAGCATAGTGATATCTGTCAGTAGCATTACTCAACAGAAGGAGATCGCGATGATCATCTAATTCTTCATCAATCACCTTTATTGGAAACACTTCATGTTTATCATCCACTCCAAACACATTTATGGATATATTATTGAGTTTTTCAAATTTAGCGATCTCACCCAAGCTCGTAGGAAATGAGACGCACGAGAAATCGTATTTTTCTTGGAGATCCTTATACTTGCTAACACGCTGAGGTTTATTTCGAATGAACTTAGCCAGAACAGCGTACATAAAGCATTTCTCATCGTTGTAGTTCTGAGGGTTTATACAGGCTTTCTTCGCATCCAAAGATGACGGTAGAGGAATATAGCTGCTCCCTCGAAGAAGATTATACTTGTTAATACGTAGTCGAACGCCATCAACACTCAGAAGAGCCCAATTACTGCCTTTCAACTTACTTTCCTCCATTTCAACACGAAGTTTCTCGAATTTTTTTTCCAAGATGGCATCCAAGTCGCTATCTAAAAACACAGCCTGATTACGCGTTTTGAAGGCTTTGTTAGTAGTGTCTCCAACGGCATTCACAAACTTACATTCAGCCATAATGTTAATTTTCAAACTTTTATGAGCCCGCAGTTCCTTCTGAACAGCATGAATTATGCGTTGCTTAGCCTGCTGCAGGTATGAATTTAAATCCTGACTTGCAGGGCATTGGATGAAATACGATTTCAGCCGATCCTGAAAAGCCGTTTCATATTCTACAATATCATCTTCATCAGGAGACATTAACAATAATTTATGCTTAG
Organism: Tenodera sinensis; assembly: GCA_030765045.1. Taxonomy (NCBI): domain Eukaryota; kingdom Metazoa; phylum Arthropoda; class Insecta; order Mantodea; family Mantidae; genus Tenodera; species Tenodera sinensis. The sequence goes on from CM060964.1 coordinate 193,384,130, forward strand.
TAGGTTCGAATTTGACTTTCTTAGCATCTTTAGCCCTCTCACAGCGCCCTTCATGTACATCTCTTCGATTTTCAGTACCGTAAACATCACCACAATGTTTACAATCGAAAAACTCGCCACATATCAGCTCATGCCTCTTCTTATGGTAGTCACGTAGAAAACTCTTTTCGCATTTACTGCACCTATAATCTGGTATAGCATTCAGAACCGATTTCATCATTTCACCACTCCACATTTTTATAATACGTAGTGGAACACTTGTAAATTATATAAATGAATAAATGCTTATAGCACTTTCCACTGACTCGCCTCGATAACTTATAAAAGCTATTGAACGGTAATCTCGCTAAGAGAAGCTGATGTGCTCGACTCGAAGGTTAATTACTGAATAACTATGTAAGCTCAAGCGAACCCTACTTATTCCACTAGTACGTACCTTATAAATTACTACGCGCTTCAAGATTAAGTTTGTATTTTTAAAACATATATCATTAAACTACGTGAGTCAAGGATCAACTTGTTTCATTTTTATTTGCCAGTTCAACGTTAACATGCATTTCCCCTCATTTTTAAAGTTTAAACAAGGTAAATTATATTTCAACCACTGTATTTATAGAAATAAATGTTTATAATTTTAATACTTTCATGCCGAACACACACACAAACACAAACACACATACACACACACACACACACACACACACGCGCGCGCGCGCGCGCGCGCGCTCGCAAAATTAAGACGTGAAACGGCGGTTATGTATCTTTAAGTAACATTTCTTTAATCGATATCGGATGACAGTAATGGAACCATCTAAGCAATATTTAATCGCTTAAAAAAACCAAATTTCTGCTATATTTCATCAAACCTTCCTATTTTTATGACTTTTTCTCGTCTTTTACGCACTTTGAAACGAATCCAACAGAAAAAATTAAGACGCGAAACGGAAGACGTGAAACGGCGGTTATGTATCTTTAAGTAACATTTCTTTTATCGATATCGGATGACAGTAATGGAACCATCTAAACAATATTTAAACGCTTAAAAAAAAAACCAAATTTCTGCTATATTTCATCAAACCTTCCTATTTTTATGACTTTTTCTCGTCTTTTACGCACTTTGAAAAGAATCCAACAGAAAAATTAAGACGCGAAACGGCGGTTATGTATCTTTAAGTAACATTTCTTTTATCGATATCGGATGACAGTAATGGAACCATCTAAACATTATTTAAACGCTTAAAGAAACAAATACCCCGTATTTTTATAATTCTTTCTCCATTTTTATTCACTTTAAGACGAATCAAGCGTCAAATTAAAACATGAAAAGATGATTATGTTTCTAAGTACCATCATTTCAACAACAAAGACATTAATTTTAACTATCACCACGAAATAAACCTATTTGCACGCGTCTTAACACGCTAACATACTATATGTTACAATCTATCAACTGAACCTCTTTTAAACGTGTCCCAACAGGTAAAATCGTCACCATGTCATTAGTTGAGAAACTCTACCCTCAAACACAGGTGTAAACCTCTCTAAAAACAGGTCCCATCAGGTAAAAGTATCACATTGTCCTCACATTAACGGAAAAAAACCCTAGCCTCACACAAAGGTGTCGATTTATAACATTATAGGAGAAACTAGCCTCAAACACAGGTGTCGACATTATAACCAAGCTGGTAAACCGTAAGAGCACACTCGAGAATGCTTTTAGACATCTAAGGACATATTTTCTCCATATTTTTACAGATACTTATAAATCATAGTACTTCTTCTTCTTCTTCTTCTTCTTCTTCTTCTTCTTCTTCTTCTTCTTCTAGTCTCATTCTCCTTCATGCTAACAGGGAATATACGCGTAATTTTGACGTTATTACCTTAAATATTAAATAAAATAACACCATTCTCCGTCAATTATATCTAAACCGACTTTTTCCGTGTTATGCAAGATTTAAGCTTCTAGAATCAACACAAGCAATGTTTCTCTCAATAACAGCATTTTATAATTGATTTTGTAAGTAATAACACCAATTTAAACTTTATTACAGATCTCTAAGACCCTAGTTTGCAAAGTATTTAAATGGACACTTAGAGATTCGAACTAGACCCCACAGTACAAAAGCTACCATTTTTATCAATAATTCAAGAGCAGATATTTAGCTGAAGTGTTTAACTTTTTATTTCATCACGCTAACTTTATTGATTCGCGAATAAATCGACTTTGAAGTAATTGCCCCCGTCCCGGTAATCGAACTATGAGTCGTAGGGATAAAATTGTCTAGTATATCATTTTATATGCCAAGTTACCCTAATTTGTCTTTGCATTACTATTACAAGTGTAAAAATAGCGATATAGAGCAAATTTCAATAATTCTCCACAAGATAGGGATCGAACCTACGATACGTTAACTCTAGCATGTTATAAAATAATCGTCCTTAACAAGTATTATCATATAAAGTTTATTTCAGTCTTCCAACACAAGCGGTTCTCGAAATAATTAAATTTACCAAATCAGGATTGGAACCCAAGACTCCAGGATACCAAGCATACCACAGAGGAAAGCTTATAACAATACCAATTTAATAAAATTTATTCGAAGATTTTATCACTAATAGTTTAGGAGTTATTCCAATAATAATTCATAATTTGCACGGGGATCGAACGCTAGGCCACCGACAATCTTCAAAATTAGACCAAGGATGCGTCGTTTTATTATAAGATAATTACCGTTTACCACATTTCGATATCTCATTTAGTTTAGGAGAAATCAAGCATAATAGAGTAGAGTAAATATAGGGCCATTGTTAGCCAATTAAACAATTAGCGGCATCCCTTTCAGTGATTTTAAACCCCTATGGCGGCTCCTTTGAGTGATTTTAAAATGTTGTGCTGGGTGTGACGTCATGTTTAAGGGGCTCGACTGTGACGGGTAATTAACCTGTCAACCCTTGTCAACCCTTATCGATGGTAATCTGACAGATGATGAGGGTCGACCCATTGTCGGCTTTTCACCGACAAAGACAATGGAGTGTGAAAACACGTGTAATCCAATTAGCGCCCATTGTTAACCAATTAACCAATTAGCGGCATCCCTTTGAGTGATTTGAAACCCCTATATTTACTCTACTCTATTATGCTTGATTTCTCCTAAACTAAATGAGATATCGAAATGTGGTAAACGGTAATTATCTTATAATAAAACGACGCATCCTTGGTCTAATTTTGAAGATTGTCGGTGGCCTAGCGTTCGATCCCCGTGCAAATTATGAATTATTATTGGAATAACTCCTAAACTATTAGTGATAAAATCTTCGAATAAATTTTATTAAATTGGTATTGTTATAAGCTTTCCTCTGTGGTATGCTTGGTATCCTGGAGTCTTGGGTTCCAATCCTGATTTGGTAAATTTAATTATTTCGAGAACCGCTTGTGTTGGAAGACTGAAATAAACTTTATATGATAATACTTGTTAAGGACGATTATTTTATAACATGCTAGAGTTAACGTATCGTAGGTTCGATCCCTATCTTGTGGAGAATTATTGAAATTTGCTCTATATCGCTATTTTTACACTTGTAATAGTAATGCAAAGACAAATTAGGGTAATTTGGCATATAAAATGATATACTAGACAATTTTATCCCTACGACTCATAGTTCGATTACCGGGACGGGGGCAATTACTTCAAAGTCGATTTATTCGCGAATCAATAAAGTTAGCGTGATGAAATAAAAAGTTAAACACTTCAGCTAAATATCTGCTCTTGAATTATTGATAAAAATGGTAGCTTTTGTACTGTGGGGTCTAGTTCGAATCTCTAAGTGTCCATTTAAATACTTTGCAAACTAGGGTCTTAGAGATCTGTAATAAAGTTTAAATTGGTGTTATTACTTACAAAATCAATTATAAAATGCTGTTATTGAGAGAAACATTGCTTGTGTTGATTCTAGAAGCTTAAATCTTGCATAACACGGAAAAAGTCGGTTTAGATATAATTGACGGAGAATGGTGTTATTTTATTTAATATTTAAGGTAATAACGTCAAAATTACGCGTATATTCCCTGTTAGCATGAAGGAGAATGAGACTAGAAGAAGAAGAAGAAGAAGAAGAAGAAGAAGAAGAAGAAGTACTATGATTTATAAGTATCTGTAAAAATATGGAGAAAATATGTCCTTAGATGTCTAAAAGCATTCTCGAGTGTGCTCTTACGGTTTACCAGCTTGGTTATAATGTCGACACCTGTGTTTGAGGCTAGTTTCTCCTATAATGTTATAAATCGACACCTTTGTGTGAGGCTAGGGTTTTTTTCCGTTAATGTGAGGACAATGTGATACTTTTACCTGATGGGACCTGTTTTTAGAGAGGTTTACACCTGTGTTTGAGGGTAGAGTTTCTCAACTAATGACATGGTGACGATTTTACCTGTTGGGACACGTTTAAAAGAGGTTCAGTTGATAGATTGTAACATATAGTATGTTAGCGTGTTAAGACGCGTGCAAATAGGTTTATTTCGTGGTGATAGTTAAAATTAATGTCTTTGTTGTTGAAATGATGGTACTTAGAAACATAATCATCTTTTCATGTTTTAATTTGACGCTTGATTCGTCTTAAAGTGAATAAAAATGGAGAAAGAATTATAAAAATACGGGGTATTTGTTTCTTTAAGCGTTTAAATAATGTTTAGATGGTTCCATTACTGTCATCCGATATCGATAAAAGAAATGTTACTTAAAGATACATAACCGCCGTTTCGCGTCTTAATTTTTCTGTTGGATTCTTTTCAAAGTGCGTAAAAGACGAGAAAAAGTCATAAAAATAGGAAGGTTTGATGAAATATAGCAGAAATTTGGTTTTTTTTTTAAGCGTTTAAATATTGTTTAGATGGTTCCATTACTGTCATCCGATATCGATAAAAGAAATGTTACTTAAAGATACATAACCGCCGTTTCACGTCTTCCGTTTCGCGTCTTAATTTTTTCTGTTGGATTCGTTTCAAAGTGCGTAAAAGACGAGAAAAAGTCATAAAAATAGGAAGGTTTGATGAAATATAGCAGAAATTTGGTTTTTTTAAGCGATTAAATATTGCTTAGATGGTTCCATTACTGTCATCCGATATCGATTAAAGAAATGTTACTTAAAGATACATAACCGCCGTTTCACGTCTTAATCTTGCGAGCGCGCGCGCGCGCGCGCGCGCGTGTGTGTGTGTGTGTGTGTATGTGTGTTTGTGTTTGTGTGTGTGTTCGGCATGAAAGTATTAAAATTATAAACATTTATTTCTATAAATACAGTGGTTGAAATATAATTTACCTTGTTTAAACTTTAAAAATGAGGGGAAATGCATGTTAACGTTGAACTGGCAAATAAAAATGAAACAAGTTGATCCTTGACTCACGTAGTTTAATGATATATGTTTTAAAAATACAAACTTAATCTTGAATCGCGTAGTAATTTATAAGGTACGTACTAGTGGAATAAGTAGGGTTTGCTTGAGCTTACATAGTTATTCAGTAATTAACCTTCGAGTCGAGCACATCAGCTTCTCTTAGCGAGATTACCGTTCAATAGCTTTTATAAGTTATCGAGGCGAGTCAGTGGAAAGTGCTATAAGCATTTATTCATTTATATAATTTACAAGTGTTCCACTACGTATTATAAAAATGTGGAGTGGTGAAATGATGAAATCGGTTCTGAATGCTATACCAGATTATAGGTGCAGTAAATGCGAAAAGAGTTTTCTACGTGACTACCATAAGAAGAGGCATGAGCTGATATGTGGCGAGTTTTTCGATTGTAAACATTGTGGTGATGTTTACGGTACTGAAAATCGAAGAGATGTACATGAAGGGCGCTGTGAGAGGGCTAAAGATGCTAAGAAAGTCAAATTCGAACCTACTAAGCATAAATTATTGTTAATGTCTCCTGATGAAGATGATATTGTAGAATATGAAACGGCTTTTCAGGATCGGCTGAAATCGTATTTCATCCAATGCCCTGCAAGTCAGGATTTAAATTCATACCTGCAGCAGGCTAAGCAACGCATAATTCATGCTGTTCAGAAGGAACTGCGGGCTCATAAAAGTTTGAAAATTAACATTATGGCTGAATGTAAGTTTGTGAATGCCGTTGGAGACACTACTAACAAAGCCTTCAAAACGCGTAATCAGGCTGTGTTTTTAGATAGCGACTTGGATGCCATCTTGGAAAAAAAATTCGAGAAACTTCGTGTTGAAATGGAGGAAAGTAAGTTGAAAGGCAGTAATTGGGCTCTTCTGAGTGTTGATGGCGTTCGACTACGTATTAACAAGTATAATCTTCTTCGAGGGAGCAGCTATATTCCTCTACCGTCATCTTTGGATGCGAAGAAAGCCTGTATAAACCCTCAGAACTACAACGATGAGAAATGCTTTATGTACGCTGTTCTGGCTAAGTTCATTCGAAATAAACCTCAGCGTGTTAGCAAGTATAAGGATCTCCAAGAAAAATACGATTTCTCGTGCGTCTCATTTCCTACGAGCTTGGGTGAGATCGCTAAATTTGAAAAACTCAATAATATATCCATAAATGTGTTTGGAGTGGATGATAAACATGAAGTGTTTCCAATAAAGGTGATTGATGAAGAATTAGATGATCATCGCGATCTCCTTCTGTTGAGTAATGCTACTGACAGATATCACTATGCTTATATAAAGGATTTTGAAAGACTTATTCGTCAGCAGAAAACCAAACATGATGGTCAAATTTATGTATGTAAAAGATGTTTCAGCCATTTTGATGACCGATACGGACAAAGTGGAATGAAAAAATTAGAAGAGCACCGAGAAATATGTAGACAACATGGTATTGCTAGATGCGATATGCCTACAAAGGATAACTCTATCGTTAAATTCAAGAATGTTGAGAGGATGTTGAAACTTCCTTATGTTATCTACGCCGATTTTGAATGCATTCTTACCCCTCTCCATACCTGCTCCTCTAACCCTGAAACCTCCTACACAACTCCCTATCAAAGTCATTCTCCCATGAGCTTTTGTGTTTATGTGAAGCCTTCGTCCAGTGTTGAACAACTAGAAACAACTCTTCCTACTGAACCATATGTTTACCGAGGGCCTGACGCTGCACAGAAGTTTATGGAATGCTTGATGGATCTGGCAAATAAAATAAGCGACTTATACAAATCTGCTAAACCTCTTAATCTTACAGCTGAAGAACAAGAATCATTCGATGCTTCTACAATATGTTACCTGTGTGAACATGAATTTACAGAAGATAATTGGAAGGTTCGCGATCACGATCATGTGTCCGGGGCGTACAGAGGACCTTTACACAATAAATGTAACCTGGCTTGTAAAACACCTAATTATATACCTGTCTTCATGCATAACCTGAGTGGGTATGACTCTCATTTCATTGTTAAGGAACTGGGGTGTACTAGCGAAAGAGTAGAGGTTATACCAAATTCAGAGGAAAGTTATATATCATTCTCCAAGTATGTTGGGGATATTAAACTCAGATTTGTCGATACTTTCCGCTTCCTCAGTACGAGCTTGGAGAAGCTTGCAAAAAACCTTGAAACGTATCCTGAAACAGCGAAATACTTTGGAGTAGAGAATATTGGCTTGATGACTCGTAAGGGAGTATTTCCCTATGATTACGTAACATCGTGGGATGTCCTGAACGATACATGCCTGCCTCATAGGGATGCCTTCTACAACAGATTAAACAGTGAAGAAATCAGCAGTGAGGACTATGATCATGCTCTGAACGTGTGGAAGCACTTTAACGTCCGAAACCTTGGTGAGTACAGTGATCTGTACTTAGTTTCGGATGTTCTTCTCCTAGCGGATGTCTTTGAGACATTTAGAGACCAAACCCTGAAAACTCATAAAGTGGATCCTGGACATTATTTTACTTCTCCAGGACTTACATGGGATGCTATGCTGCTGTATACTGGAATCGAGTTGGAATTGCTTCTTGATTACGATCAGCTACTCATGGTTGAATCTGGTATAAGAGGAGGGTTATGTCAGGTTTCTCACCGGTATGCGGAGGCTAACAACATATATATGGAGCAGTATGATTCTCGTAAACCCTCTCATTTTATTACGTACGAAGACGCCAATAACCAATACGGCTGGGGAATGTGTAAGGCCCTTCCTTATGGAGGGTTTAAATGGGTTTCTCCTGAAGACATAGACCTGGAATTATTGAAGGAAGATGACCCCCTTGGATACATCTTAGAAGTCGATGTCGAATATCCTGTCGAGCTCCACGATCTTCATAATGATTTGCCCTTCCTGCCTGAGAGTATGAAACCGGGGGAATCCTCTTCAAAGAAACTAATTGCTCATCTTGGGTGCCGAAAGAAGTATGTGGTACACTACATGGCCTTGAAACAGGCTCTTAGTCATGGTCTACGACTAATAAAGATTCATCGAGCACTAAAATTCCGTCAGTCTTGTTGGTTAAAGCCTTACGTCGAATTTAATAATCGCCTGCGACAACAAGCTAGAAATGATTTCGAGAAGGATTTGTACAAACTTTTCAATAATGCGATGTTTGGAAAAACTATGGAAAATATTCGTAATCGTATGGATATACGTCTTGTGGCAAACAGCAAAACATTAGAAAAACTGATAGCCAAGCCTACATTTATCGATCGAACTATATACGGTCCTAATCTTGCAGCTGTTCATATGGCTTCTCGTAAAATAGTGTTCAACAAGCCTATATACATTGGTATGAGCGTACTAGACATCTCCAAGACGCTAATGTATTCGTATCAATACGATGTGTTACTTCCATATTATGGAGCTGAGAATCTTAAACTGTTGTATACGGATACAGATTCCTTCATCCATCGAGTGACTACAGCTGATATATACCAGGATAAATTACACATGCTTGAACATCTGGATACAGCGGATTACCCTGCTAACCATATATGCTATTCTACACAAAACAAGAAAGTTTTGGGAAAGTTTAAAGATGAAGCAAGTGGTAAAATCATTCGCCGTTTCGTCGGTCTCAGACCTAAAATGTATGCTCTCGATATTGACGGCTCTGTGATAAAAAAGATCAAAGGCATAAAACATAGCGCCATTAAGCAATACATCAGCTTCAATAGCTATATGGAGTGCCTTAAAACTTTGAAAATTGTTAGAACTCCGATGAATTTAATCCTATCCCAACGTCATAATGTTTCTACAGTTGAATCTAATAAAATAGCTCTGTCGCCTCATGATGACAAGAGAGTAATTGCAGAGGATGGAATATCAACGTATGCGTACGGGCATTACAACGTTGCAAACCATGCATAAGAGAATGCAACTTAGATCTCAAGATGATTATTTTCTCCGTTACGTCTCCTGTAGAAAATGAAAGTTTAATCAACTGACTCCTCCACGCCTCAAATGAAGTCTGACGAAGAAAGAAGAAAAAATAAAAAAATTACTCACCTGGCTTCTCCGTGCTTCTCATGAAACTTGTCGAAGAAAGAAGAAAAATAGAAATTATAAAGGGAAGCGTTAACTCTGCCACTAGACTTTAACTCTAGTGCTGGTCTCCAGCCCAGATAAAAGAGGAGAGGCGTATACCCTACTACCTTAAAGTAAGTATACCCTCATTAACTTTATATAAACAGAAGATTGTGTTAAAATACTATCAAAGGTATTGCTGAATATCTCTTAAAAATATTGAGCTATAAGTACCTCAACATCTGCGGATAGATCATCTTTTAGTGATAAGTTTAAAAATCTATAAAGGGTTAGGAAAACAAAGTTGAATAAAGCTGTAAAGAACACTTAATAAGCAGGTTAGATCATAATAGGTGGGGTTACACTTAGAAAACTGCATGTCGTGTTGGAGATGTTACCCCCAGAACATACAGAACCAAGCAAAAGAGTCATACAGTTGTATAAAATTCTGTGACAGAGGGCAAAAATAGTAGTAATAAGAACTTCAACATCAATGGTTAGGACATCTTCTACTGGAAGTTTAAAAGTTCTATAAAGGAGGGTGCAAATAGCAGTAAAATGGGGTGAAATGTCCTAAAAATGTATGAAAATGATTGAATAGCTCTGAAAATTGTCTGAAAAGTTGTTAAATATGTTGTTAAAAGCGTTCTGAATATACTAAAAGCGTCTAAAAGATCTAACAGAGGGTGCAAATAGCAGTAAAATGGGGTGAAATGTCTTAAAAATGTATGAAAATGACTGAATAACTCTGAAAAATTCTTAAATATGTTTTAAAAAGCGCCCTGAATATACTAAAAGCGTCTAAAAGATCTATCAGAGGGTGTAAAATTGTAGCAAAAATGGGGTGAAACGTCTTAAAAATGTATGTAAATGGCTGAATAACTCTGAAAATTGTCTGAAAGGTTCTTAAATATGTTGTAAAAGCAGCATGAATATACTAAAAGTGCTAAAAAAATCTAACAGAGGGTGCAAAATTGTAGCAAAATGGGGTGAAACGTCTTAAAAATGTATGAAAATGACTGAATAACTCTGAAAATTGTCTGAAAAGTTGTTAAATATGTTGTAAAAGCAGCATGAATATACTAAAAGTGCTAAAAAAATCTAACAGAGGGTGCAAAATTGTAGCAAAATGGGGTGAAACGTCTTAAAAATGTATGAAAATGACTGAATAACTCTGAAAATTGTCTGAAAAGTTGTTAAATATGTTGTAAAAGCAGCATGAATATACTAAAAGCGTCTAAAAGATCTAACAGAGGACTCAAAATAGTATTAAAATGAGTTGAAACGTCTTAAAAATGTATGAAAATGACTGAATAACTCTGAAAATTGTCTGAAAAGTTGTTAAATATGTTGTAAAAGCAGCATGAATATACTAAAAGTGCTAAAAAAATCTAACAGAGGGTGCAAAATTGTAGCAAAATGGGGTGAAACGTCTTAAAAATGTATGAAAATGACTGAATAACTCTGAAAATTGTCTGAAAAGTTGTTAAATATGTTGTAAAAGCAGCATGAATATACTAAAAGCGTCTAAAAGATCTAACAGAGGACTCAAAATAGTATTAAAATGAGTTGAAACGTCTTAAAAATGTATGAAAATGACTGAATAACTCTGAAAATTGTCTGAAAAGTTGTTAAATATGTTGTAAAAGCAGCATGAATATACTAAAAGCGTCTAAAAGATCTAACAGAGGGTGCAAAATTGTAGCAAAATGGTGTGGAACGTCTTAAAAATGTATGAAAATTACTGAATAACTCTGAAAATTGTCTGAAAAGTTGTTAAATATGTTGTAAAAGCATCAAGAATATGCTAAAAGTGTTTAAAAAGATCTATCAGAGGACTCAAAATAGTATCAAAATGTTTATGAAATTCCTAGATGGAGATCAGGGTAGCGTATGACAGGATAGAATAGATAAGCAGAGGAGGGAATAGGATAGATGATAAGAGGATAGAATGAATGTCTAGAAACGTATCATGTTAGTAGAATAGAATAAATAATAATAAGAGGATTTACCTTAGGTTAGGCTAGGCCAGGTTAGATTAGGATAGGTTAGATGAGTAGAAGTATGAGGCTTAAGTTAAATTATCAAAGACCGGAGTAAATAGTGGGAGCTGGGTTAGGTTAGGTTAGCCATGTAGAAGTATGGAGCTTAGGTTAGGTTAAGATAGGTTAGACGAGTAGAAGTATGGGGCTTAGGTTAGGATAGATTAGGTTAGGTTAGGCTAGGTTAGGTTAGGTTAGGTTAGGTTAGGTTAGGTTAGGTTAGGTTAGGTTAGGTTAGGTTAGGTTAGGTTAGGTTAGACGAGTAGAAGTATGGGGCTTAGGCTAGGTTAGGGCCACTATGTGGGGCGAGGTGTCATGTTGGGGTAACATATTCAATCAAGATAGAAATCTCTTGCGTTGGGAGGTTTGCATCGATACAGTGAACGACATACTCAAGTGCCAGTGACGCTCATAAACATACATGCACTGCTATAGGCCTTAAACATTATCCCTAGAGTCAGCCTCAAACCCCTACAACGTCCTGCTTCCCCTACCACCTTACCTAGTAATGCTTAGATTACGCATGGCGGCCATCTTGCCCATAAAAAAGTGGCCCAGCTCTGTCCTAATCTACCTACTATACCACCTATGCAAGTACGCCTGAGAATTAGATGACCCTTCGCGCAGCTCTCACTGAAGTTGGGTATTTATTTTTGTGAAAGATAGTACAAGCTCGAGGTAGGAGAAGAGCCGGTTTCCGAATCCCGCGCCCTCCTTGGAAGTACGAACCCGAAGGGGTGGGAGAGGAACCGGGCTGAGCTAGCCTCCACTGGGGTGCTTCTAACTAGGAAAATATAAAGACTCTATCACCTACTCTGTCGTGGCAACGTTCCGGCCGCCCTTTGGATTCATTCGCCTCATCTATCCTTGCGGGTGGTACCCTGTGAGGGACACAGGCACCAAAGATTGCCTTTCGGTCGAGGTGCTAAGTCTCGCTCCGCAAGTTGTCATTGAGTCATTGAATCATTGTCATGAGATATGAGACATTGTAGCGGAGGGGGACACTTCGCCTACTGCCACCCGGCACGAACCTATTGCAGGCTACCTTCCCCCTACGAGGGAAACATGAGGCGAAGGGAAACTACAAGCCCGTCAATTCACAATAAAGGCAAATGACACGGGGAAAACACGGAAAAACCAAGTCTGACTAATCGATCACCGGGGATCGAACCCGGGACCTCTCGAATGCGAGTCGCACCCTTTACCGCGGCGCCACCTCGCTCGGTAGACTTTATTGTATGTATACCTAGATATGGGGTGGCACCATGTCCGAGCGGTTAGACCGTGCGCCTAACACGTAGGTGGCTCGGGTTCGATCCCAGGGACCGGCATGTGGTATTCGTGGTGGCCGAAGCGGCGTCTGGGAGGTTTTTCTCGAGGTTTTCCGGTTTCTCCAGCAAATCATTTCATGCTTCATCACCTTTCCATTCATCGATTTCGCCTGCATTTCATATCATCCGCTTCCTCACTCTCAAACCTGATGCTGGGCTGACCACTCGCCTCCAGGTCTTCACTCTGTCCAGTCCATAGGTTCCTCTGCTTGTAGGTCCTAGGAGGTGTGAGTCCTACAAAAGGGGAAGGTAATCAGGTAAAGATGAAGAAGATATCTAGTTATGAAATACAGCTCCGGTTGTGCAGCTGTGCGTGAGTTATAGAAGCTCACAGAGTGACGCTAGTATAATAGATGTTCTGTAGAAATGAAAATACCCAAAGCTTGACATTTTCACTTTGCTTTACACTTTACAGTAAAGCTTCGTTTAGGTACAGCTGCAAGTTGACTGTGTTTACACTCCTCGGATGTTTTGTGATGCGGTAGTTCCCTTTCTAAGAAACATCATCTTGTGCGTTACACACATGATTGCTTGCTTTCTTTTGTTTAAGGTTACAAACCATACACGCTGTTTTTCTCGCCGTGCAGAGCCAGACTCAATTGTGACGTCAAAGCCTTATTCATATCCGCCGCATATTTATACCTCGGCATTGATGCTTAAGTCGCTATAATCCCACTGTAAACAGCAATGACGTCACGCTACGGTTGTATTCTCCCAGTAAACCTTCAGATAAGTCAGGTTTTCAGAAATGGATTAAGTATCTACCAGCCATTCTTTCTAGCTACTGAATAAGAATACTTAGAACACGTGAATTGAAGTAGTAAATTTACGCTTGTTTATTTTTGAGAATGTTTAACATGTAGGTGGGAATGTAGTCCGTTTCTAAGGAGTAAATATGAGATTAATGCGTAGATTTCGGTAGTATAGAACCATTCTCAAGATATTTTATACCAGGTTGGTCAGCTGCCCCTTATTTTCCAGTTTTATGCAAACCGCATTGAATACACTAACATGAAAACATAGGCCCTTATGTTAGGTTATACCCAAGTATTTAACATGGGCGTCTTTGATTACACACTCAACGAAATTAGTTCTAACATTAATGTTAGAACAACGACTTTTTATATAATTAGACAGCTAACGTTTGTACCACTGCAAATGTATAGTGGTACCACCGAATACATGTTAAACTGGATGTCTATCTCACAAGTTACTAGGTATACGATTTAAATTATGTCCAAAACCCTCAGGGACTTAGATTTATTGTGAATTCGATGTCCAAGTTTTGACGAACATAAAAATGCACAGTACCAAGACGTGAACTCAGTTCTTGGGATTAGTGGACTCGGATACAGTCATAATTCTATTCAACTGTCTGGAGGCTTGACTAAAAGCACATTTCTAGATCAACCGTTGTACTTGTACGCCGCGTCAGGTCATGCGACTTTTCATTCGTAATTTAGCCTTTTAAGACAGCTTTAATCTTTTGCTGAGTGTTTTAATATTAATCATCATCATCATCATCACGGTATAAGCCTTGTGGCCCGTTCCGACTTCAAGGAAATTGATCGGACCATCTCATTCTTGGCCTGCCAACATTTCTTCTACCTACAAGGTTTATACCTGTGCACTATTTTTGGTGTACGGTCTTTGGTCATTCTCTGCACATGATCTTGCCATTTTTGCCTGTATGCAATGATTGTTTCATTTATACTCTGAATTTCCAATTCTCTTCTAATATCCTCGTTTCTTTTCTTGTCTGAGTCTATAACCTACGTATTAATTTAATCTACAATTAATTTCATGTTTTCTATTACTTGCAGCACAGTGCCAAGCGACAGATCTTTTACTGAATCAAACTTCTAATGCCAACTCTGGACACTACACTGTCAGGTCACGATATTTCAGAAGAATGAATTAAATCAAAGTCACTCGTTTGCTGGAGGACACGTCAAGATGAGAAGAATGTTAAAGAAAGCAGGCGTATCAACAGCAAAATTCGAATAACTAGTGAAAGCAGTCCCATCAGCATTCAAATAAGTCTATTTTGCAATCTCACACATTAGAACAGTACGGTAATTAAGCACAACCAAGTCCTAGTGAACTCAGTAAGCACTACCACAGAAATGTACTCACGGAAGCAAAGAAGTCAAAGAAAAGTATTATTTCAAAATGAACATACACTGTCTTTTGTAACTTCAGCAGTTTACAGTAGATCACGCTAATCTTTTCGTATAAGAAACAATTATATCAACTTATTTCTTAGAGACATACCACTCATTTTTACCGTCACTTCAATAGATAATGCGTCGACAAGGATACTGAATATCATAGTCATTGAACGCACAGAAACATTTAAGTATTATCTGTTGCTTTTCTCACAATGCTTAACTTTGGTTTGTTTGATAGATGGAGTTGGGAAAGAGACAGACACCATCTGAAATGACTTTTCTAGGATGGAGGTCCATAAGAAAAATTATCCCCAATTTAGCTCACTATGCAGAGGCGATCATTGAGACGCTTGACAATTCACCTTTGTATGCATTTTGGCATGCCCTTTTATGTCTGCGTCACACTAATATTTCACATATTAGATTGTGTTATTATGCAGACTACAACTGCATTCACTATTGATGTGACTTTGGACTGGTACTTTTCAGTTTTCTTGTGTAAATTCCTTAGAGCACAAGAGCCACTGGGAAGATGCCTTGAAATTCCTTAGTTGTTCATTGGTAAGCTCCAGAAGCTTACTAAGAAGGGCTGAGTGGAATATCAGTTTCTAGATGTTCAACGATGGATAACGGTTTAACGCAAACGCAAAAGTCCATTAGAGTGTGCCTTTGATCTGGAATTGTGCAATTCCATTTCAAGATTAGGGGTTCAGGAACAGTATTTCAAGATTAGGGGTTCAGGAACAGTATTTCAAGATTAGGGGTACAGGTACACAATGTCAAGATTAGGGGTACAGGTACAGTATTTGAAGATTAAGGGTTCAGGTGCAGTATTTCAAGATTAGGGGTTCAGGAACAGTATTTCAAGACAAGGGGTACAGGTACACAATCTCAAGATTAGGGGTACAGGTACACAATGTCAAGATTAGGGGTACAGGTACAGTATTTGAAGATTAAGGGTTCAGGAAAGGTATTTCAAGATTAGGGGTTCAGGAACAGTATTTCAAGACAAGGGGTCCAGGTACACAATCTCAAGATTAGGGGTACAGGTACACAATGTCAAGATTAGGGGTACAGGTACAGTATTTGAAGATTAAGGGTTCAGGAACAGTATTTCAAGATTAGGGGTTCAGGAACAGTATTTCAAGACAAGGGGTACAGGTACACAATCTCAAGATTAGGGGTACAGGTACACAATGTCAAGATTAGGGGTACAGGTACAGTATTTGAAGATTAAGGGTTCAGGAACAGTATTTCAAGATTAGGGGTTCAGGAACAGTATTTCAGGACAAGGGGTACAGGTACAGTATTTCAAGATTAGGGGTTCAGGTGCAGTTTTTCAAGACAAGAGGTACAGGTACAGTATTTCAAGATTAGGGGTACAGGTACACAATATCAAGATTAGGGGTACAGGTACAGTATTTGAAGATTAAGGGTTCAGGAACAGTATTTCAAGATTAGGGGTTCAGGAACAGTATTTCAGGACAAGGGGTACAGGTACAGTATTTCAAGATTAGGGGTACAGGTACAGTATTTCAAGATCAAAGGTTAGGCGCAGTATTTCAAGATAAGGGGTACAGGTACAGTATTTCAAGATCAAAGGTTCAGGCGCAGTATTTCAAGATAAGAGGTACAGGTACAGTATTTCAAGATTAGGGGTACAGATACAGTATTTCAAGATTAGGGGTTCAGGTGCAGTATTTCAAGATTAGGGGTTCAGCTGCAGTATTTCAAGATTAGGGGTACAGGTACAGAATTTCAGTATTAGAGGTACAGGTACAGTATTTCAAGATTAGGGGTTCAGGTACAGTATTTCAAGATTAGGTGTACAGGTACAGTATTTCAAGATTAGGGGTTCAGGTTCACTATTTCAAGATTACGAGTTCAGGAAGAGAATTTCAAGATTAGAGCTACAGGTACAGTATTTCAAGATTAGGGGTTCAGGTACAGTATTTCAAGATTAGAGGTACAGTATTTCAAGATTAGGGGTTCAGGTGCAGTATTTCAAGATTAGGGGTTCAGGTGCAGTATTTCAAGATTAGGGGTACAGGTACAGAATTTCAGTATTAGAGGTACAGGTACAGTATATCAAGATCAGAGGTACAGTATTTCAAGATTAGGGGTGCAGGTTGCAGTATTTCAAGATTAAGGGTTCAGGTACAGTATTTCAAGATTAGGTGTACAGGTACAGTATTTCAAGATTAGGGGTTCAGGTTCACTATTTCAAGATTACGAGTTCAGGAAGAGAATTTCAAGATTAGAGCTACAGGTACAGTATTTCAAGATTAGGGGTTCAGGTACAGTATTTCAAGATTAGAGGTACAGTATTTCAAGATTAGGGGTGCAGGTTGCAGTATTTCAAGATTAGAGGTTCATGTATAGTATTTCTAGATTAAGGGTTCAGGTACAGTATTTCAAGATTAGGTGTACAGGTACAGTATTTCAAGTTTAGGGGTTCAGGTATAGTATTTCAAGATTAGCGGTTCAGGTACAGTATTTCAATATTAGGGGTTTAGGTACAGTATTTCAATATTAGGGGTTTAGGTACAGTATTTCAAGATTAAGGGGTTCAGATACAGTATTTCAATATTAGGGGTTTAGGTACAGTATTTCAAGATTAAGGGGTGCAGATACAGTGTTTCAAGATTAGGGGCTCAGGTACACTATTTCAAGATTAGGGGTTCAGGTACACTATTTCAAGATTAAGGGTTTCAGATGCACTATTTCATGATTAGAGGTTCAGGTACAGTATTTCAAGTTTAGGGGTACAGGTACAGTATTTCCAGATTAGGGGTACAAGTACAGTATTTCAATATTAGGGGTACAGGTTCAGTATTTCAAGATTAGGGATGCAGGTACAGTATTTCAAAATTAGGGGTTCAGGTACAGTATTTCAAGATTAAGGGTACAGGTACAGTATTTCTAGATTATGGGGCCAGGTATAGTATTTCAAGATTAGGGGTACAGGTACAGTATTTGAAGATTAGGGGTACAGGTACGGTATTTCTAGATTGGGGTTCAGGTACAGTATTTCAAGATTAGGGATAGAGGTACAGTATTTCAAGATTAGGTGTACAGGTACAGGATTTCAAGATTAGGGGTTCATGTACAGTATTTCAAGATTAGGGGTATAGGTACAGTATTTCAAGATAAAGGGGTACAGGTACAGTATTTCATGATTAGGGGTACAGGTACAGTATTTCATGATTAGGAGTTCAAGTTCAGTATATCAAGATTAGGGGTTGAGGTTAAGTATTTCAAGATTAGGGTTTCTGGTACAGTATTTCAAGATTAGGGGTTCAGGTATAGTATTTCAAGATTAGCGGTTCATGTACAGTATTTCAAGATTAAGGGGTTCAGATACAGTATTTCAAATTAGGGGTTCAGATACAGTATTTCAAGATTAGGTGTTCAGATACAGTATTTCAAGATTAGGGGCACAGGTACAGTATTTCAAGATTAAGGGGTTCAGATACAGTATTTTAAATTAGGGGTTCAGGTACAGTATTTCAAGATTAGGGGTACAGGTACATTATTTCAAGATTAGGGGTACAGGTACAGTATTTCAAGATTAGGGGTACAGGTACAGTATTTCAAGATTAGCGGTTCATGTACAGTATTTCAAGATTAAGGGGTTCAGATACAGTATTTCAAATTAGGGGTTCAGGTACAGTATTTCAAGATTAGGGGTACAGGTACATTATTTCAAGATTAGGGGTACAGGTACAGTATTTCAATATTAGGGGCACAGGTACATTATTTCAAGATTAGGGGTACAGGTACAGTATTTCAATATTAGGGGCACAGGTACAGTATTTCAAGATTAAGGGGTTCAGATACAGTATTTTAAATTAGGGGTTCAGGTACAGTATTTCAAGATTAGGGGTACAGGTACATTATTTCAAGATTAGGGGTACAGGTACAGTATTTCAAGATTAGGGGTACAGGTACAGTATTTCAAGATTAGCGGTTCATGTACAGTATTTCAAGATTAAGGGGTTCAGATACAGTATTTCAAATTAGGGGTTCAGGTACAGTATTTCAAGATTAGGGGTACAGGTACATTATTTCAAGATTAGGGGTACAGGTACAGTATTTCAATATTAGGGGCACAGGTACATTATTTCAAGATTAGGGGTACAGGTACAGTATTTCAATATTAGGGGCACAGGTACAGTATTTCAAGATTAGGGGTTCAGGTACAGTATTTCAAGATTAGGTGTTCAGATACAGTATTTCAAGATTAGGGGCACAGGTACAGTATTTCAAGATTAAGGGGTTCAGATACAGTATTTTAAATTAGGGGTTCAGGTACAGTATTTCAAGATTAGGGGTACAGGTACATTATTTCAAGATTAGGGGTACAGGTACAGTATTTCAAGATTAGGGGTTCAGGTACAGTATTTCAGGGTCAGGGGTACAGGTTCAGTATATCAGGATCAGGGGTACAGTTTCAGTATTTCAAGATTAGGGGTACAGGCACAGTATTTCAAGATTAGTGGTTGAGGTTCTGTATTTCAGGATTAGGGGTACAGGTACAGTAAGGAGTTAGTACGCTTTCAAGCCAAGTATGGTGCTAGTAGTATGTAACTGACTTCTCGGAGGGGATGTTTCTTCTTTACATGATTACGTTCCCCGTATGTAGGACTTACACGCACTAGGACTTATAGTTTTTACCAAAAGGTAACAACTCTGCTTCACTTCACTGCCAAAGATGGCATTACTCTGAGGTATGGGTTTTGCAAGGTTTGCAGTTTAAAAATATAAAAGAACCGCAATATGGCTACATTGCCTCTTGCCCTGTTTATGAGGGTCGCCTTTTTGGCTAATGGTTACAACCCAGCGGCAAAGGGTCAGATGCCTGTTGGAGAGCAGACGGACCTATGGACCGGGCAGAGTGAAGACCTGGAAGCGGGTGGTCAGCCAAGCACCAGGTATGATAGTGAGAAAGGGGATATGAAATTCGAAGTGCAGGCGAAATCGATGAATGGAAGGGTGATGATGGAGCAATTGGTGGAATGATGACGCTCTGAGTTACGCTGTTTCATTGGTAGATACAACAGATAGGAAATATGTGATAGGGATATCAATAGACATTGATGGAGCATTCGACAATCTATGGTGGCCCTCCCTATTTAATACACTCATTAAGTACGACTGTCCTCAAACTCTGTATAATATTTTAATTAATTATTGTGAAAATAGGCATGTAAATTTTAGGGTTAATAACTATAGTTTTAACAAAATTTTAACCAAAGGCTGTCCGCAGGGATGTGTGTGCGGACCCACCTTATGGAATATTGGTTTTAACGAATGTTTAAAGTTTTTAAATAGGCTAGACAATGTACATGGAATGGTGGCGTACGCAGATGACATACTTTTAATAATCCAAGCGGATACACGTAGAGAACTTGAATCTAGTGCCAATAACATACTGAACACGATTTTAGACAGTTTCTCCGCAAACAAATTAAAAATTTCTGTTTCTAAAACAAAATATGTGTTGCTAAAAGGCTCGCTACAAAGATCACCCATTTTAAAAATTAATAATGTAACAATTTCTAGAGTAAGTAGCATCAAATTTTTAGGGGTATATTTTAATGAAAAACTAAATTTCAAAAGCCTTGTAGATAACATCGCGACCAAAGCGTTCAAAATTTTAAGTAAAGTTGTGAGACTTACTTTTAATAATGGTAAAATCCCCTATAACGCTGTAAAATTGTATAATAGCGCCATATTAACTGGCATTGTAGCCTAGGGGCAAGTTGCTGGGGTGAGCGTGTGTTCCTCGAAGGAGCAAGGCATAAATTAAGAAGTATGCAAAGAAAAATTTTAATACGTATGACAGGAGCATTCTCCACCACTCCAACCGATGCACTATACGTTATATTAGGTATTTTACCCATAGACTTAGACATTAGGAAAAGGGCTGCCCGTTACTGGCTCCGGAAGGGTAATAATGCAAGAACCTCACAAATGGCAGGTTTCATGGTAGAAGACGAAACAGAGTTAAAAGAAAAAATACTTGATATTTGGCAAGATAAATGGCATGCTAGCTCCACTGGTCGCAGAACTTTTCAATTTTTCCCTAACGTAATTGAACGCATAAAAACTAGATATCTGAAGCCATCACAAGGCCTTGTACATTACCTTTCCGGGCATGGGCCTTATCCGGAGTATTTGTATAGGTTTGGCCTAAAAGAAACAAATAGATGTCTCTGCAATAACACAGGTACCCCTGAGCACGCATTGTTTGAATGCCCACACACCGCAGACTTAAGTCAAACGTACCAAATACGACTTCAAGGCAATAACATTTTTAACATTCTAAGGAATAAGAGACTTTGGAGGGTGTTAAACATTCTGGCGAACAAGTATTCTAAATTGAAATTTGAGGAATTTTATCGTAGACAGTAGCTTTTTATGCGTATATAATTTTCATGTGTATTTGGGTGTATTGTTTTAATTGTGTATATTTTAGCGGTCCTAACTTCTCATTTTTTTATTGGTTTTCACTGATCGTAGAAATTAAACTGTTTAATTATTTTACTTTATTTTATGTAGTTATCATGTAAATTTTTAAGTAGCTAGATGTTTTTATCAATTTTATTATTAATATTATTATCTTTTATTTATTTAACATTTTATACTTATGCATGACTAAGTTTATTTTATAATTAGTTTTACCTCATATACGTACACATCCTGTATGTCTCTTATTCTGCTTTTTAATGGTTGTCAGCATGTTGGTTTTTTAATTGTGGTTTTAATATGGTTTTAATGTGTTGTTTATTAACTCCCCTTAATGTATTTTTGATCTATGTACTTATAATATTATATTCCCATAAATTATCTGTAATCTTTTATATTGTATTACATGTCAATTTATAAAAATGTGTATTGGACTCGGTCAAAAATGTTAGATACCGAGTCATTTAAAATGGGGAGCCCCCTAGTCCGCAGTTGCGCGGGCTAGGGTTTTTTTTTTTAAATTGGTGGAATGAGTGGCGGGGAAAACCGGAGAACCCCGAAAAATCCCGCTCGGACGTCGCTTCGTCCAACACCAATACCACATGAGGGTCACTGGGATCAAACCCGGGCCGCCTAGGTGGTAAGCGAAAGCTCGGCTACAGCGCCGCCGTTTCTCCGGCAGGATTGCACTCAACCTCTGGCGCTAATTTTTTTATTCAACGAGGTGTTGGTTTTCTTGTTTCTTTAGGTTTCTTTTAAATGATGCTTGCAGTAATCTCTTAGCTGTAGCGATATTACACTTGTGTATACATACTAGTATTGTATATAACTAAAAGCGTTGTTTACTTGGATATAAAATGTGATTAAATGAAATTAATGGATTTAAAAATCATAACGCTATGCCTACAAGAATAGGGTTTGAAATACGCCAGACGCCAGTTCGAGTCGAACGGAGGTGAGGTGAATGTTCCTCCGGTCGAGTGTCTTTACCGCAGTACCTAGCCGTCATACGGCTTTACCTGCGCGATGGTTTTGACGGTGTCACTACAGGGATGTTTTCACTGGGAAATTTGTTGGGACAGGGGTTTTTATAGTAACGGGAGGGATTGTAGGCAGGGATTGGTTCGCAAGTGAGCTGTGCGCGAATTTTACGCGCTAATTCCTACCAGGGTTCTGGCCGTCAGTCACTCGCTGAGAGGTGGACTGAACTGGTGATTCGCTCTGTTTTGAGTACAGGGTTTGAAATATTTTCCCGCTTGAAATATTTTCCCGCCAGGAGTCCAGGAGTCCAGGAGTGAGTATATACAATGTTAGATGAGAGGGGGTTGCGTTGCCCTGGCCAATGAGCGGGTGACGATTTGTGATTGGGCCTGCTGTTTCGGGCTATGTTTGTCACCGGCCACAGTGTTTTCTTGAGGGTCAGTACTTGGACCAGAAGGCTGCGAAGCCTGGGCGT
This sequence comes from Tenodera sinensis, assembly GCA_030765045.1. Lineage (NCBI taxonomy): Eukaryota > Metazoa > Arthropoda > Insecta > Mantodea > Mantidae > Tenodera > Tenodera sinensis. The sequence goes on from CM060964.1 coordinate 193,407,083, forward strand.
TCGGGCTTCTCAGCGCCCTAGATAAGCACTTTCTCTCTGACTATCTCTCTTCTTTCCGCTATTCTTTTAGTTCTTAAGCACCCCATCCAACTTAAAGTCTCTCTGATTATAAGTCTTCAACTCTCTCTTAAAAGTAAATAACTCCAAGAATGCCTAACCAAAATAATCGACGAACCAGGAGGAACTGCCAGCCCCCCGAGCCCCCCCCCTATAACCCAAAGCCCTCTCAGTCTCGAACCCCGTGGTAACATTATTGTTGCCCGAGATATACTTACCAACGTAATTGAGTGTCCCAACATTGAAGAGCTCCCACAAGTAGACTCACCGCCCCCAGTAGTATCTCCCCTCCCAAGAACGCCCTTAGAGGCAGATGATGATAGTGACCCCCCTGAAAGTAGGGCAGATAATAATATTGACACAACTGACACAGCACTTAACGAACCAAATGTGAGCACCGAAGGACCCGTACCCTCAACCTCCCAACAAACAAGCGACCCCAAGCCACAAGAACAAAACCACCAGTTGGTTCCCACCAATAAAACACCAAATGATGGTAGAAATACCTCTAGGTCACCACAGCCTTCTACCAGCTATGCAGCAATAACTGGTAATATCGATCGCCCCAACTCTCAAAATCAGGTTTTCCAGTTTACAGCTGTGCCGCTAAGTGGCCGTCAAATTGACGCTGTACCTCCCCTCTTCCCCCTCCCCCAAAGAACTAGCGCCACAAAATACTGCGCACCCCTTTATATTGCTAAACATGACGAAGAGCGCGCTCTGCCACTACTGAACAAATTCCGCGACGAAATAGACCCCCGTCAACTCCTAATAAAACAAGCTCCCGTCTCCAAGGACCATCAAATCTTAATAGAAGATGAGATGGACTACAATATCCTTTGCCATCGGCTGAAAGAACAAGATATTACGTTCCATCATCTTCAGCGCAGAGAAGGGAGAACCTATAGAGTAGTAGCCAAGGGCATTTACTTCGATAATGCCAGTGAAGCATTAAGACGAGAAATGGAAGCTAGACACCACATCTCCCCCCTTAGGGTTACTCAACTGCGTAGGTGGACACGAGAAAAGTCACTGCTCCCCATATACCTCCTGGAGTTAAAATCCCAGGAGGAATACGAGGCTGCCTTGCAGTTAGAAATCCTTCTCCATCATAGAATAAAAATGGAGGATTACAAGCGACCTAATCTCCCCAAACAATGCAATAAATGCCAACAGCTCACCCATAATATTGATCAATGTGGCTCCAATCATGAAATATGCTCAAAATGCGCTAAACCTCATTCATTCCGGACATGCTCGGTGACTGGTGAGCAGCGTGTTTGCGCATTGTGCCATGGTATTGGCCACGGCTCTCGTTACCGGGGATGCCCGGAATACCAGAAAATACTGGCAGCAAGGAAAGGTTTCCCCCCACCACCCACTCAAATACAAAGACCATTTACCAATGCCCAAACATACAATTCGTATAGTTCCGACCCTTCCGAATGGCGCGATGTAGGACGCCGAGGCAGGACTATACCATCTCACTTACACCGGCCAGAAAATATGAGCGTTGATGCCCAGCTGGGCCGCGCGGGAAATGCCCCGCGCTCAGCCTCTAATTCAGAAACATTAAGACCCATATCGCTACCTAGAAGCGCACATACTAGCAGCACTAACCCCCCCCTAACCAGGCTACCTCCTCAAAATAGGGCGGCCGCCGAGGAAGCAGTCAGGAGAAATATGCGACTTCAAGGTATTACGCCCGGCGAGGTCGTACAAAAAATAAGCGTGCTAAAACACATGGTCAACGAACATGACACCGTTGATGCGCTTAACCTTATAATTAACAATTTTTACTTCTTTGAACGATTTGCCGAGCTGTTTATAACGAACCATGGCTAGCGACTCCAGGACTACGATTTTGACATGGAATGCTGAGGGTATCCGACAACGTAAATCTGAACTTCGAAACTTCCTCCATAACAACAATTACCCCATAATAGCATTAACTGAAACACATCTTGACCCACAAGATAAATTTCATATCCCAGGCTACAAGACTTATCGCTCCGACCGCAACCGCAGAGGGGGCGGTGTTGCGATTCTTGTAGCCACTCATATCTCACACCACCAGACTCATCTCCCACCCCTCCAGCGACTCGAAGCAGTAGCAATAACCACAAAAATTGCCCAAAACGACACGACCATCATCTCCACCTATAATCCCCCTGACGACATTTCCACCCAGGACGTAGACATACTTCTCAATATTTCACATACCGTCATCATTCTAGGCGACCTAAATGCAAAGCACTCAAACTGGAACTGCTCCCACCCGAACCCCAACGGCCGCAAGCTAGCGACCCATGAACTCTCCTCCAATTACCTAATCCATGCCCCAAACAGCCCAACTCACATCCCATGGCAACGTAACCATGCCCCCGATATACTAGACATAGCGATTACGCAAAATCTAAATCACCCGATTAACCTTACGGTATTGAATGACCTGTCATCTGACCATCTCCCGGTACTGGTCAACATAGACGCACAGTTGCATCACACACCCCCAATACCACGATATAACTATAACAAGACAAACTGGGACGTATTCTCTGAATTCATACACAATAACTTAGTAGAGAACCCCGTGACAACCCCTGAGCAGCTTGACCACGCGGTGGAACACATTGAATGCCTAATTCCTCAGGCTATTTCCGCCTCCACCCCATTCATAGCACCCAAACTGCGTAATAATCACCACCCGGCCGACACCTCCGCCTTAAATACCGAACGTAATAAAATAAGACGCCTTTGGCAGACAACTCGTCACCCCTCATACCTAACACGACTACATCAACTCAACGCGCAGATTAGACAAATAGTCGCGGACAACATAAACCAAATCTGGAATGATAAACTTGCAGACATAGACACTAACAGAAACACTATATGGCAGATATCCCGCTACCTAACAAGGCCCCGAATGGACATCCCGCCACTACATATCAATAATACCATCGCGGACACCGACCAACAGAAAGCAGAGGTCCTCGCAGACGCTCTTGAACATACACTAACCCCTAATCAGCAGCCCTCCTCCCGGATCTTCACAAAGACAACCGAATACATCACCAGAAATATATCAAACAGACCCACGCACAACAAGATGCGCAAAACTTGCTACTCAGAAATATCATGGATTATCAGGCACCTACCTAACCGCAAGGCCCCAGGACCCGACTCAATACCTAATATCGTTTTAAAACACCTACCGACTGCACTACTTAAATACCTAGCAATCATTTTTAATTACACATTAGATAACGGAATTTTCCCCTCAAATTGGAAGACCGCGCATGTGTTACATTTCCCCAAACCACGAAAACCACCTCACGACCCCAACAACTACAGGCCAATCAGCCTCCTCAATACATTAAGCAAAGTATTAGAAAAAATAATAGTCAAACGCCTGAACTCCCATGCCAAACGCATAGGCCTCCTTCAAAACGAACAATTCGGCTTCCGAACCCACCACTCTTCAACTCTCCAACTATTAAGGGCCACTGAACATATCACAAATGGATTCAATATAAACAAATCAACCGGCGCAATCTTACTTGACCTTGAACGGGCCTTTGATAAAGTCTGGCACGAAGGACTACTAAGAAAAATGATCACACATAACTTTCCCGACTCAGCCATCAAACTTATTGCTCACTACCTCAATGGACGATCTTTCCGCTCAAAAGTAAATAATACACTTTCTACTCTGCGCCCTATTCGCGCAGGTGTCCCACAGGGTAGTATACTCGGGCCCCTGCTATTTAATATCTACATCAATGATATCCCCATACCCAACAACGTAAAAACATTTGTATATGCAGACGACACCGCCATCATGGCCCAATCATGGCAACCGCGCCTCATACACCAGCGGTTACAACGAAACCTCACTCAGCTTGAAGAATGGCTGACAAACTGGCGAATTGATCCAAACCCAAATAAATGCCAAGCAATTCTCTTTACCAAACGCATTACACACAGACGTTACAACATCCCACCCCTCCAACTCTTTGGGAACAATATACCATGGCGACCTACCGTAAAATACCTAGGCGTAACTATGGACAGCCCACTTACCTGGCGCGAACACATAAGAAAGATAAAGGGAAGAGCATATGGACGCCTACGCGAACTCTATCCCCTAATTAACCGCACCAACCACCTACAAATTGACACCGGGTTACTTTTATACAAAACTCTCCTCCGCCCTCTTATCACCTACGCGGCACCAGTCTGGGGCTACGCTGCCAATACACACACTGACACCTTACAAAGATTTCAAAACAAAGTCCTACGCATTATTTGTAAACTCCCCCGAACTACCCCCGCAGCCTCACTTCACGACGAACTACACATGCACACGCTTGACCAATTTTTCCGCAAACTCACAGTGGACCTCTACGCAAGCACTGAAAACCACCACAATCCCCTCATAGCAAACCTCGGACAATACGACCCCCTACTGGACAAACATAAACGCCCCCTGTACCTTTTCCACAGACGAGACACCGACGCCGCGGCTAGACTTGCAGTACAAAACCATCTACGTGCCCTAGTCCCTGAATAATACACTGAACTAGTCCCACAAACCAACCTTAACACCCACAACCCGAGCATTCCATGACTCACCTCACACACCTCACGTTCACCCAACCACACGTATCATCACACCCACATTCATCTCACATCATCGCACGTCACCTTATAATATTGCATGACTTCATAACAACACTAACCAACGCATGTAAATAGCACTATTGCATGCCCGCAAATAACAAAGCCCTAAACACCCACAACACAACTCAAACTCCACCCACACACAACACACACAGCACTACACAACAGCATGACTACACTCACACACAGCACGTACACTCACCCAACAAACGCACCACTCCCCTGCGTGGCATTCAGGGCGTCAGTCATGTCTGCCACCAGGAATCTTACACACGCACCACGAGCTCCTACATCTCGTGATTCACACAAACACACTAATAACCAGAGTGCTTACTGCGGGATCTGAAAACTAACACCATACTAACCCCACATAACTCCGCATCCCTGCATGATAGTACTAACCGCATGAGGGAGGCGATGTAGAATGCATGCCGGAGAATGACCGGGTGATCGCCACCGGGCTGGCGGGTGTGGGGCCAGTCCAAAAAAAAAAAAAAAAAAAAAAAAAAAAAAAAAAAAAAAAAAAAAAAAAAGATCAGCTGCAATCAGGGAACTGAGAGGAACTTCGAAAACTTCGAGAAGCTACTGGAAGAGCCCGTCTAGCTGTTTGGTACAGCGAGAAGAAGGGATCAGAGCCAGCTCTACAAGACCCAACTTCGCCGCGCCGCGAGAGGCTTCACTGGTCTCGGCCAGCACAGCATCGACTGCCGGCACACGCGCTACGCGTTTGCCGCACCGGTTAGCAACTTAGTTGCTGACTGAAACTACACTTAGTCTTTTTGGACAGGCAGAGCAGCAAGGCCTCAGCCACCATCCATCTGGATTGGTAAAGGCGCACCTAGGTGTCCGGCCCCCTGCTGCTCGCGTCTTTCGGCACCTGCCAGAGACTCTTTCTCTACCGCTATATTCTTCTTTCCTCTTTTCTATTAGGCTAAGTCCCCCCAGCCCCCTTAAAACCTACTCTACTTAAACTTTTCAACACACTACAACTGACTCATCTCTCTGAGATGGCTAAGACTAAGACTAGACGGTCCCCGACTTCCCTACGGACGACGCGACGTAACGTGACGCGTACTAACCTTGACTTTACCGGCTCCCACCCTAGTACTCCCACCCATCCCTCCAACCCTAATCCCACTGCCCCTGTTGCCTCCTCTCCTACTCCCACCGCCGAGCTTCAGAACACTCCTCTGCCGCCATCCCGCTCCTCTTCCAGAGCCTCAACTTCTTCGCGCTGCTCCCTCTCCAACATCCAAAATCCACCAGCAGCCATTTCTCCTCCCAATACCCCTCCTAGGCTTCCTACGCCCAAGTCCCATACCACTACTAACTCCAAAATCTTCCCTGATCCAAATGCCCCATCCAGCGCTCCGCAGCTCAGCTCCCCACCCCTGCCCGCTCACCCTCCTACCGCCCCTTCCCATCCCACCACCCCGCCTGCTCCTTCAACCCAGCCCGATCCCCAACCTCTCCTTGATTCCCAGCCCAGTCCTCAACCTGGCCCCTCAACCCGACCCGATCCTCAACCCCTCCCTCCAACCTGCCCCAACACCCAACCTAGCGACTCAACCTTACCAAACCCGACCTACGCTCAAGTTACAAAACACCAGCCCCCCATTTACATTGATCAAAGACACTCGACGGACATAAGTAAACTCCTCACTGACTTCACGAGACGGACTGGTATAAGAGACTTTGAGGTACGCCGGGCCTCCCTGACTCATGACTACCAAGTAAGGACCAAAACCCCGGACGATTACCGCCGGCTATGCGATCACCTCAACCAAGCCAACGTCTCATACCACGTTGTGACGCCCAGGCAAACACAAACCTGTAGAGCGGTTATTAAACGCCTCTACATGAATGGCGCAGAGCACGAGATCAAGGAGGAACTGGCGGCCTCCAACATCTCGGTGGTAAAGGTGACGCAGCTGCGCCGCTTCAACAGGGAAAGGACCCCTTTGCCCCACTACCTTGTTGAGCTGACATCCCTGGAAGATCTTTCAAGACTATCCCGAAAGACGTTCATCCTTTACTCTAAGGTGGTGATTGAGGATTACTGTCCTCCTCGCTTCACCAAGCAGTGCGGCAGGTGCCAGCGATTGGGCCATCTGGCCCCCAATTGCAGGGCCGAAGCAGCCTGCTCGAGGTGTGCGGGGAGGCATGAGTCACAGTCATGCAACGTCCCTCTAGAGCGGCGCAGGTGTGTACTATGTGGCTCGCAGGGACACGGGGCACGCTTTCGTGGCTGCCTGGTGTATCAGCGACACCTGGCCGCGCTACGGACGTCAAACCAGGGAGTACAGGCACCAGCACAGACACAAACACAGACACCGGCTCAGACACAGACGCAGACACAAACCCAAACAAATGGGAGGAAGCCGGGACCACCCGCCAACCGGGGAGCTCCCACTGCAAACCCTGGCACGAGCACAGGGACCAGTGCGCTTCCTCCAAAGACGGCGGCAAGAGCTCCCAACAGCTCGAACCGCGACGCCGTCAGGCCACCCCCCAAAACCAGACAAGCCCAGGACCACTCCCGCGACAGTCACTACCCCACACGTCTCTCCGTTAATAGCCCAGAGTGGTTTCACAACTTAGAGATGTGCTACATGGCCCTGGACAGACTACAAATCAAGCCTGACGAGACTATGGACACACTCCAGGTCTACTACAACTTCTTCCAACGACTTCTTGATGTGACACATGATGGACGTTAATCCCACGACTAACTTAATGACCTGGAATACACATGGACTGAGACAAAGAAAACATGAACTTCTCGACTTTCTAGATAAACACGACATACCAATAGTCCTTCTGACAGAAACTCACCTAAGCCCTAGTGATAGATGTAACTAACCCGGATATTATCTATATAGAAACGACAGAGATAGGCGTGGTGGCGGCACAGCCATAGCTGTCCGCAGAGACACAGCCCATCATCAAATACCAGTTCCACCCTTGCACAGACTCGAGGCAACTGCTATAGCTACCACAATTAACAACAATCACATAATCATCGTCTCAGCGTACAACCCACCAGGCGACATAGTCACAGCAGACATTAACTCGCTCCTGCAGTTAAACCCAAGTGTTATAATAGCAGGCGATTTAAATGCCAAACACCCACTTTGGAACTCAACCAACATGAACGCGGCAGGCCAAACCCTATTACGCCATGAAAACAGATCTGATTATATAATACACGCACCCACAGAGCCGACATACGTCCCGTTTCAGGCAAACCAAACGCCTGATATTCTAGACATAGTGCTAGAAAGGCAAGCCGGCGCCCGCGTCTCGCTCAAAGTTTTTAACGAGCTATCGTCAGACCATCTACCGGTCCTTATCAAACTTGAAGGCCCTCTCCGGAGTGTGCCACCCAGACCAAGGCGAAATTATAACAAAGCTAACTGGGACACCTTCTCAGAAACCGTAGATGCCCAAATGTCGGACATTAAAGTTGACTCAATTGAGGATATAGATGCTGCTACTGAAAAGGTGGAAAAAGCAATACAGTATGCCACAATGGTGGCAGTTCCACTACAGCGGCAAAAGAAAACAATTATACGCCTGCCAACAGACATACAACGTCTTACTAAACAAAGAAATAGAACCAGGCGACAATGGCAACAGCACCGACATCCGACACTTCAGAACCAACTCAAAACACTGAACCAACAACTTCGCGAGCGAACATCCACTGTTATATCCACCCAGTGGAACGATACATTACAGTCACTAAATCCGGGCACCAACACAGTATGGAGAATAGCAAAATGTCTCACCAGAGACAAGATCTCCATTCCCCCTCTTCACGTGGGTCAACATATCGCAACCATGGATGAAGAGAAAGCAGAAGCACTGGCAGATGCACTAGAAAATACACTCAAACCAAACATAACGCCATCACTGCCAGTATTTGTAAACGAAACTGAAGCCGTAGTTCAAAACATACATGAAAGGCAAACGCACGACAGAATTAGAAAAACACATGCCTGCGAAATCAAATGGATCATCAGACATTTACCAAAAAGAAAAACACCAGGACCAGACAAAATCCCGAACATTGCGCTGCAACACTTACCGGCCAGCGCACTCGAAATACTAACGAAACTATTCAACCTCTGCCTTTTGCACGGCTGCTTCCCAAATAGGTGGAAAACAGCAAATGTGCTACACTTCCCGAAGAAAGGCAAAAATAACGCGAATCCACAAAACTACAGACCTATTAGCCTGCTTAACACGATGAGCAAACTTCTTGAAAAAGTAATACTAAAACGTATTAATGCATTTATTATAAAACATAACATCTTAATTCCCGAACAATTTGGCTTCAGGGCCAACCACTCAACCACACTGCAACTCCTGCGTGCCACCGAATACATTACGAAAGGCTTCAATTTCAATAAGTCAACGGGAGCCGTCCTACTTGACATAGAACGTGCTTTCGACCGCGTGTGGCATGCAGGACTGATACGAAAAATGATAAACACTAAATTCCCGGACACAATGATTAAACTAACAGCGAACTATTTGCGCCGGCGATCTTTCTCCTCGCTAGCGAACGATGCAAAGTCCACACCCCGCCCAATTCTGGCGGGTATCCCTCAGGGTAGTATACTCGGGCCGCTTTTATTTAATATCTATATAAACGACATCCCGAAAAGCGCGAACACAACACATCTCCTGTATGCTGACGACACGACGATTATGGCTCAGTCAGGTAAACCTGCATTCGTACACAGAAACCTCCAGACATCACTGGATCAGCTGGAACCCTGGCTCGCCCAATGGCGAATAAAAGTCAATGTCACTAAGAGTAAAGCTATAATGTTCACAAAACGCAGAAAACACTTCCACCCGAGGCATGGACTGCAACCGCTAAAACTTTTTAACAATGATATCACCTGGACCAATAAAGTAACGTACTTAGGTCTAGTGATGGATCCGGGACTCACCTGGCGCCCTCACATAGAGGAAGTGCGCAGAAAAGCCTATGCTCAATTGAGCAAGCTGTATCCCTTAATCAACTACAGTAACGCCCTACACCTCGACATGGGCCTAACACTTTATAAAATGCTTATACGGCCCATACTGGCGTACGCGGCGCCGGTCTGGGGCTACGCGGCAAAAACACATATCAAAAGAATTCAACCACTACAAAATAAGATACTGCGTATAGTAGCAAAAGTCCCATACTTAGCACCATCCAAAAAACTGCACGAAGACCTACACGTGCACACGATAGAACAATTTATTAAAAAACTAGCCTTCGACTTATACAATAAAATCCCATCACACCACAATACACTCATCACTACACTTGGACAATACGAAACAACCATCGACAAACACACGAGACCACTATCCCTTTTTGACAGAAACTTAACCAACCCAGACATAGACGACGCCATAAACGACTACCTTGACAACCTGATACATTAAGCTAATCCACCGACTTTGCCTTTATGTTACAGACATACCACGTGACGTCCATCTCCCACAGTGCTCTCCAAGACCTTGCGCTACCTAGCCAAGGCGGTCCCAGGGAAGAGGGCCCCCTCGGGAGTGGCACTGGCCCGCACCTGCACTTTAGGCAGACTGCCGGCCAAGTGTGCACTCCAGACGACCAGGCGACACCCGGAAACACAGAGAAAGAAAGGGGGAAAAAAACACAGACGCGGCACCCATCGAGGATGCCAAACACCGACGCGGCTCCCAATGTGGACGCCAAGCACAGACGGGGCTCCCACTAGGGACGCCTAACATAGAATAAGTAAAAGCACTATAAAGTTGTTATAAGTAAAACTACGACGAATTTCATTTTCACTGTCACCTCAATCTCCCCAGGCTGTAGCCAGGACTTGATCATGACTGCAGCCCAGGATTTCATCGTTGACGTGCTCGCGTGCACTGCATGCCAGCATAAAACATTGCGTCACTGACCGGGGTGCAAATGCGGGACCCGACTATCATACCCACAATCATTCACCAAATTCTCCCCTGCAAGACAGGGCATCTCTTCTGTAATTACCAGCTGTTACTGCCCCGGCAGGCAGCTCTCATACATCACCATTGAACGCGCAGAAGCCCTAATACAGCTCTGCAATGAAATGTCTTCCGGTGGGGTTTTTTAGTGAGTAGGCTGCCCGGGTTCGAAGCCAGGGTAGGAGTCTTACACTCGCATGCACGCATGCGGTAAGGGCGTAAGTAGCCTTTTTCCCCACCACAAAAAAAAAAAAAAAAAAAAATCAGCTGCACCAATCGCCCACTATTGCTATGGGTGACCTCAACGCTAAAAGCCCGAGCTGGAACTCCACCATCAGGAATCACAGAGGCATGCTCCTAGAAAGTTATCTTGATAGTCGAGGCTTAGTTGCGCTGGCACCAGCATCTCCGACCATCACCTACGGAGACCGTCGACCTCCTGACTGGTTGGATATAGCAATCTTGCAAAACCTCCGCACCCACCCGCAAATCTTCTCCATCCCCGAGCTCTCCTCAGACCACTATCCGGTCCTTCTCACCTTCCGGGCAAGGCCAAATGCCAAAGCCCCCCCAAGTTCCCTCAACCCCCGGAGAACTGACTGGCAGAAATACAGTGCTCTGATGACTGAACAACAAGCCGAAATCCAACCATGCCTCAGTGCTGTGGACGCAGACAAACTCGCCAGCACAATCACCAGCACAATGATAACAGCCATGACCCAGGCCACCCCTCCTCGTCGACGTTTCTCAGGAGAGATGAAAGCTCTTCCTCACGCCATACGCCAGCTTATTGCAGCTAAGAATAAGACACGGCGCAAATACCAACGAACGAGATGCCCTATGGACAAAAGAGAGCTGAATCGCCTCCAGAGCTTACTCAAAGTTGAGCTCAGAGACTACAGTAACGAGGAGTGGGAAAGACGCCTAGCCTCCCTTGACACCGAAGACTCCTCCCTCTGGAGGATATCCAAAGCCATCCTCAAAGTCCCCTCACAAGACCTACCTTTCTCAGATGGCACTAGGGTCGCCCAATCAGCGAGGGAAAAAGTTGAGCTGATGGCTGAGCATCTCGCCTCGACATTCCACCCGGAGCAACCTCTAGACCTCGATCTCTCCACTGAAGTAGAAACAGCGGTTCAGGACTACCTCTCTGTGCCCATTAACGTTGAAGCGGTACATCTAACCACCGTCGATGAAGTCACCAACATCATAGCCTCTGTCCCACCTTATAAAGCTGCTGGCGATGACGGCCTGCCAAACGCTGCCTTCAAACACTTACCAGCTCAATGGATCACCTTATTGGTCCACCTTTTCAACAGCCTTCTTCGACTGGCTCACTTCCCGGCGGCATGGAAACATGCACGCATAATTACTCTGCCAAAACCGGGAAAGGATGCGCAACATCCAAGCAATCACAGACCGATCAGCCTTCTGCCATCAATCAGCAAAATATTTGAAAAGGTGGTCCAGCAACGTCTCCAAACCACGCTCGACTCTCACAACATCCTCAGGCCAGAACAATTTGGCTTCCGCCGTAAACACGCAACTACGCCCCAACTCCTCCGGCTTGTTGACAACGTTATAACCGGCTTCAACAATCGGCATTACGTTGCAGCCCTCTTCTTAGATATTTCTCGAGCATTCGACACTGTGTGGCATGAAGGTCTCCTTCATCGCCTCATCAGCTACGACACCCCTCCCTACCTGGTACATCTAATTCATAGTTTCCTGTCACATCGCACATTTGTTGTCACCAGGGACAGCATCCTTTCCCAACCCTACTCCATCAACGCAGGCGTACCTCAAGGCAGTGTTTTGGGGCCCCTGCTATTCCTAACCTTCATCAACACCCTTCCAAACCTTCAGGGCTGCAACTTATACCTATTCGCTGATGACACTGCAATTACAACTGCATCAACTCAACACGGTATTGCAGTGCAACGTCTCCAGCTCTATGCTGATATGCTGTCAGTATGGTTCGCCTCGTGGCGTTTGAAGCTAAACGCCAATAAGTCAACTGCAGTAACATTCACGAGGAGGCACCTCCAGGACGTAGAAGAACTTCGGCTCTCAGGCAACAACATCCCCTGGTCCACAGAAGCCACTTATTTAGGCATCCAGCTAGACATGCAACTTACATGGAAGCCCCACATCACTAAACTGGCCTCAAAAATCAGCAGACGTATGGCCTTGTTGTACCCCTTGTACAACAAGAAATCCACCATGTCTCTGAAGAATAAACTCCTGGTCTACAAGCAGGTTGTCCGACCTGCGATCACATACGCTTGTCAAATCTGGGGAGCAGCAGCCAAGACAAACCTCAACCCACTACAAGTTCTACAAAACCGATACTTGCGCACATCCATAGCCGCTGATTGGTACATTCCCAACGAAAACATTCATTCTGACCTCTCTTTTCCTACCCTAATTGACTACATCAAACAACTGTCCAACAAATTCTACGCCAGTCTTCCTAACAGCTTTAACCACCTTATCAGAGGCCTCGGGGAATATGATATAGACCCCGGGGAGACTTACAAACGTCCAAGACTCCTACTGACACAACCATAGATTAACTACGATAACGGACCGAATCATTACATCATCAAACACTTATCTCCCAAACTCCAATTTCCACCATCTACCCACCGTCTTCAATTCATCACCCATCCTAAAGCCAGCAAGGGAGTAATCCCGGAATGGCAAGAGTCAGAGGGCGCCTCCCATAGGGAGGATAACCCCTCAGCGACCCCCCAACGGGCTATCAGCTGCACCAAGCAGTCGCGATCCAGACTTCTTACAGGACGGACGTGATTTTTGCTGTGCTCCTGAGAGCGTGTTAGTGAACGTGATTGGATGAAGAAACATCGTGCTTCTGTTGCATCAGCCAGAAGTATCATTGGTCCTTGTATTCTTTTGACCGATTGGTGCTATACTTCAGCATCAATTGACGTTCTTCCCAAAGTACTTTTGTGCTTTTAAAGCACATAAAAATCCAGACCGGTAGGCAGAGTTACAAGGCTTAGCCATCAGTTTTATAACTGGTAAGGCGCCTTTTGGTCCGGCCCTCTGTAACTTGCGCTTATTAGCACCTACCAGACTTTACGTATAACGACCATGGCCAGCCCCTTGACTAATGCAAATGATTTGAACTCAACATTATATTACCTGCAGGGAGGTAATATCTCTTCATATCTGGACGAAGAGCTCGTTAAGGAGCCATCACTGCCTCTCGATGAGAAAACTAAATCTGTTCTGCAATGCGAACGTAAGGCTAGACAAGCCTACATAACCCAGGCCGACCTACAGCTCCTGGAGTTAATGCCTAAGGATGACGTGCCCAGGAAGGATCTCACGCATCTTTACCGTACAATGGCCGCCCATAGGGCTAGAGTGGATGCCATAAACACCTATCTGTGTCACCACGAGCAAGCTGTTAAGGCTCCACAATGGCAAACTGTGCAACCAAAAAGGAAGAGGAACATTCCATCTCCTGTTGCTACCTCAGCTCCAGTGGCCACAGCCAACGCTTTTGAGGCTCTGGCCTCCACCTCCACTGCGCCAGATCCTGCACCAGAGTGCATGGACGAAGATGTTACTGCCCCAGCAAGTAACACTGTTCCTGCAGCTCCTAATGTTGCACAACCAATGCAACAGAAACCAAGAAAACCTACGCCCATCTTCCTGCGCAACCCATCTGATGCCAGGAAAGTCTTAAACTCCGTCCCAACAGACAAGGTTAACTACAGCCTCAAAAACCTACGAGGTACAGTGGCCTTGATCCCAGCTTCGTCGGACGATCATAGACATTTGCGAAAACACCTAGAAGACAATCAGATTGAGGGTGTTACTACGCTCCTGCCAGAAGACCGCTTTCTTCATGTCACCTTGAAGGACATCCCGGTGTTCATCACTGTTGATGAGGTCAAGGAGCTACTGACCAGTAAAGGGTACACGGTGGAACGTGTTGCCCAGTTGACCACCAGAGGTCCTAATCCTCAACCACTGCCTCACTTCAGAGTTGCCCTGAAGAAAACAGAGAATGTGCGCAACATCTTTAAAGAGACCCACATGTTTCACGCCATCATCAGAGTGGAAACATTCAAACCCCCACCAAGACCTCAACAGTGTACAAACTGCCAGCAATTTACACACAATGCTGCTGGCTGTCTGCTGCTACCAGTTTGTGCTTTCTGTGGCGAGAAAGGTCACAGAAGAGTGAACTGCCAGAGGCTGGGAATACCAGGTTCGACGCCAAGATGCTGTAATTGTGGGGATTCCCACTCTTGCCGGTATGCCAAGTGCCCGGTGTGGCAGGAAGCTCGTTTAGAGCTAATGGCAAATAAACAAGGTCACATGTCTAAGTACAACGCCCGACCTCGCGTTCCACATAACTCGGAACTGCCAAAAGAGGCCTTTACCGGTGCAAGATGGCCCGGACTACCCTGCAAAACCCCCATAACTTTTCCAAGTTATGCAGCGGCCACAACAGGACAGCAAGAGGCACAATCTGCTCCACCTACTGTTGCACCACCAAAGACACAGATGCAAGCAGCTCCATCATCCAACTTGCCACTTACCAACTTGGAAACAAGTACTAAGGCACCACAACCTGCCCAACAGAGAGTGGCACGACAACGAGCACCTCGACAGCAACAACAGCAGTCAACTACAGGTGTAGCACCTCGCCAACAAAAACAGCAGCCAATAACACTGCCTCAGCAAAATCAGCATAACTCTACACTTCCAACTGTTCCTGATGAGGCTTTCCTCAACACTATGAGGCAAATCCCGATAGAGCTACAGCCCGAATTTGCAGCATTCCTTGCTGAAGCTCTCAGAGCAAGGCCAAATCACATACACCCGTATACCATCTTCGTCCACACAGTCCTCGCCTTTACTATTCATCATGGCTGCTAGACAGGACGGAAGATTGAATATACAATCTCTCAAAGTTTGTTCCTGGAATGCAAATGGCATAAGGTACAAACTGAGAGAAACAACCAATTTCGTGGCCTCCAAGGGAATTGACGTCCTTCTGGTCCAGGAAACGCACTTAATTCCTTCAAACAAAGCTACCATTCCAGGTATGCTGTGCTACAGGACAGATAGAGGCGATGGCTATGGAGGAACTGCCATATATGTGAGGCGTAGCATACATCATCACCAGCTGTTCACTACCTCAACTAACAACTTGGAAACCACCGGAATTCAAGTGGAAACCAACAAAGGGCCAATTAGACTCTTTTCAGTCTACATCCCCCCTCGTCGTCCCATCCTTAACACGGAGTTGGACGTATTGTTCGACAGCAACACGGCAACCATCGCCATGGGGGATTATAATGCAAAAAGCCCAGCTTGGAATTCCACGGTGCTCAATCTTCGGGGTAGAACTTTGGAACGCTACGTCCTCACAAACAACATAGTGGTACTCTCGCCATCCTCGCCCACAATGGACTATGCAGGTCGTCGACCCCCAGATTGGCTGGATATAGCCCTAATTAAGAACACCACCCTGCATCCACAAGTCTACTCAGTGCCTGAACTTTCTTCTGATCACTATCCCCTGCTACTTTTATTTCATACCAGGCCAATCTACAAACCACAACGAATAATTCCCTCTCCAAGGAGAGTTAACTGGCAAGACTTCCAAAACCTAATGGCTGTGACACCAGCGACAATACAACCATGCACTACAGTACAAGACGTAGACACGCTGGTTCAATATATCAATACTTCTATAGCTGCAGCCATAGCACAGGCAACACCACCAAGAAGAGGCCCAGCTCAGGCAGTTAAGAAATTGCCTCGCCATCTTCGTGAGCTGATTGCGGCGAAGAACCGAGCACGTCGCCGAGCTCAACACTCTGGTTGCCCCCTGGATCGAAGGGAGTTTAATAGACTTCAACGTGTCCTGAGATTGGAGCTTGCTGAACATCTTAATGACCAATGGGAGCGAAAGCTATCTTCGCTTGACACGGAGGACAAATCCCTTTGGCATATGTCCAAGGCATTACTTCGCTTACCCGTGCAGGACAAACCCCTTCGCCAAGGCAATCAAATAGCCCAATCAGCCAGAGAAAAGGTGGAATTGATGGCCGAATTTATGGCAAAAACTTTCCATCCAGCCGACACTTGCGACATGGATCTTAGACATCACGTCGAGGACCAGGTCGCGGAGTTCTTGTCCAGGCCTTTTCAACCAGAAGCTGTAACCCCGACTAACAAAGTGGAAGTGCTACATTTTGTTTCATCTGTGGCTCCCTATAAGGCATCAGGGTATGACAATGTACCCTATGCAGCTCTACAGGCCTTACCACAAAACTGGATGGACCTACTTGTACACCTCTTCAACGCCCTATTACATCTGGCGTACTTCCCAAAGACATGGAAGCATGCTAAAATCATCACCTTGCCGAAACCAGGCAAGGATATTTCTTCACCTGAAGGCTATCGGCCAATAAGCTTGCTTCCATCTATTAGCAAAATCTTCGAGAAGATTGTACAAGCTAGGATTCAAACCACCCTAGACACCAACCAGCTACTTAGGCCAGAACAGTTTGGTTTCCGCCGGCGGCACTCCACCATACATCAACTACTTCGACTAGTGGATGACATAATTAAGGGCTTTAACAACAGGCAGTTTGTTGTTTCACTATTCTTGGACATCACACGTGCATTCGACTCAGTCTGGCACAAGGGGCTCCTTTACAGGCTGATTAATTACAATTTTCCTCCCCACATGACACATCTAATTCATTCTTATCTACGTAATAGAACTTTCTCTGTCAGTATAGAAGAAGTGTCTTCAAGATCAAGACCAATACATGCAGGAGTCCCTCAAGGAAGTGTACTCGGGCCGCTTCTGTTTCTAATTTACATCAATACATTGCCATCCTACCAGGGGTGTTCACTCTACCAGTTCGCCGATGACACCACTATTGTTACTGCCTCTACTAAACACAGAGTAGCAGCAAACAGGCTACAGAGGTACGCAGACTCACTATCAGCATGGTTCGCAACCTGGCGACTTAAGATCAACCCTGCAAAATCTCAAGCCGTCACCTTTACCAGAAGACTGGTACAAGATCTGCCAGAACTACAGATAGCTGGAGGTAGAGTGAACTGGTCCAACCAAGCTAAATATCTTGGTGTCACTTTGGACCATAGACTTACTTGGAAACCCCACATTCAGAACATAACCAACAAAATCAACGGTAGGATGGCTATGTTATACCCACTATACAACAGAAAGTCCGCAATGTCCATTCGCAACAAACTGCTCCTATATAAACAAGTCCTTCGCCCTGCTCTTACCTACGGATGCCAAGTCTGGGGAATCGCTGCAAGATCACACTTGAAACGCCTGCAAACCTTGCAGAACAGATATCTGCGAATATCAGTAGACGCAGACTGGTACATTCCAAACAAGGACATCCACAAGGACCTTTCTATTCCAACACTTACAGACCACATTCTATCCCTCTCTCATACTTTTTATAATTCCCTTCCACAGAGCTTTAATGCCCTTATCCGTGGCCTCGGGGAATACGACCTTGACCCCGGGGAAACCTACAAACGCCCCAGACTCATACTTGGCCAAAATTAGACGTAAAAGTCAAAAAAAAAAAAAAAAAAAAAAAAACCAATGACAACACAGTAACCAACTTTACGTCTTCTATCAACCAATCCCATTCAACTATCTCACCGTCTTTCCACAGTCCCATTTAAATACTATACTAGAGCCAGTGAAGGATCTAGTCCTGGTATGGCATTAGTCTAGAGGCTCCACCACGGTGGACTCCCTCTTGTGACACCCCACCCATCAGCTGCACCTTCACACATCATCAAACTTCAGTCGGTGCAGAACAGGGCACTAAGAATGATCTTCAATACCGGACGTAGATTCCCGTCTCACATCCTACATACCCAAACAGGACTTCCCTACATCGAGGACTTGGTAAAGGAGCGATCCCGAACCATGTACTCGAAAATCAACTCCCACACCAATCAGCTGGTACGGGTATTAGGT
This sequence comes from Tenodera sinensis, assembly GCA_030765045.1. NCBI lineage: Eukaryota > Metazoa > Arthropoda > Insecta > Mantodea > Mantidae > Tenodera > Tenodera sinensis. The sequence continues at coordinate 193,425,852 of CM060964.1, forward strand.
CAATATGACCACTTAGCACCTAGAAGGAAGAAAAGCTACCGCTTACCCAAGGACGTCCTTGGATAAGGGTAACGCCACTCCCATCCTCCAACACATCATTACCCATCACCTATTCCTGCCCCCTTTCTGTATCCTGAATTAGGTATACAGAAAGAAACCTTTGCCCAGAACAAACACGCACGGCAATACACGGACAACCTCCCATATCGCACAGATAAAGCCGCAGAAGCGGCTAGGTGCTGTGCGAAAAGACACACCGTACAGGAGAACCTGTACGACCTGATTATGGTTCTGGTTCTGGTTAACGGTCATTTTTTTATATGACCAGAACCAGCCGCGCCGACTACCATCCAAAAGACTACCAAAGGACATACTAAGTCCGGCGGTATAATCTCAAAGATGGGAAAAGCGACAGTTCAATCTGTATCCAAAACAGAGTAAATTACCTTTTCAGCTCACCTCTCAGTGAGTGACTGATGGCCAGAACCATGGTGGGAATGAGCGCGTCACGTGATTGGCCAGCCAACCAGAAGCCGCGCACTGCCAGCTCGTGGATAAAGCCCACCCACCCGTTTTCCTGTACCTATAAAAACCCCTGATCCCAATCTACCTGCGAGATCCGAGGAGTCTGGAGGAGAGGTGGTCACGCAGCCGTTGTGAGAAGAGGTTCGTTTGTTGGTGCGCGCGGGAAACGGTCACGTGAAACGGTTTGGCGGGATCATTGTCAACTGTCATAATTTTGGCGGGAAAGACGTATAAATATCAAGTGGCTGTGGCGCGAAGATATTCCCGGGAGGATTGAAAGTGTAGTATACAGACGTGTATATAGTGGTTTATTTTGTGTAACTATTTTATGGAGTGTACATATCAATTCTTTCAAGTGAAGTGTAAACAGTGTTGTACATATGACTAAACAGTGTATATAATCTTCGTGTTTTCCTGTGTATATTATCTAACCAGTGCTTAATTTATGGTTAGTGACAGTGAAAGTGTTTGTGATATCCTTAGTGACAGGTATAGCGTGGGGTGCGCCTGGCGTTCCCCCGCGCGCAAGACAGTGAAAGAATGGCAGCAGCGGCACCACATGTTGTCGAGCCGAGCACCAGCGGCAAACGCGCGCCAGCGCCTATATTTATAGACACCACCACAGCCGCAGCAGCACAGATCCAGCCCTCCCCACCCACATTGGCGGACGAGATGGAACACGAAGCACGCATACTGGAGGAAGAGCAGAAGGCAAGATCCCTTGCAAAACTAAAAAAGGAAGTGGAAGAGATTCAAGCAGAAATAACCTACTATACCGGAATACTATCAAATCTGGACGCAGACTCCATGAACTTTGGCAAATTCTCTCAGGACCTCGCGTACTGCTACAAGGAGTACGCCATAAAGAAGCGCGAACTGGTGAAACAGAGCGAGGGGTGGAAGATAGCGGCACCCAAGAAGAAAAGAACAAGAGACAGCGGCAGCGACTCTGATGGCGAACGCCCCCAGTCTTCTAATAACAAGAGGCAGTCACGACAATCCACACCGCCCCACCCCCTCGCTCTACGCAACTCGTTCACACCACTGGAGGTAGCAGAACGCGAGGAGTCGGGCTTCCCAGCACTTCCCCCACCCAAACAGAATCCCATCACACAGTTCCACAAACCAAAGATCCCACCACACCAGAAGACCCCAACAAAAACCCGCCCCTCTTCTCTCCCCCCTAAGCCAGTCCCCTCCACCTCAACAGCCACAACTACACCCCCGACGACCTCTACAGAAGAAAATCAAAAGCCACCCAGGATTATCATACCGGACACAAAGCAGGCAGTAAAGGTACTACAACTACTAAGAAATAAACTCAACAATGGCTCATACAAAATACAAACAACAAGGGATTGCCTGAAACTCTTCCTTCAGAGGAAACAAGACGCCGTCCCTACAATGCAGCTCCTGACGAACGCCGGTGTCGAATGCTACAGCTTTACACCCAGAAGCGACCAACCCCTGCGTTTCGTGATCAAACGCCTGCCTGCAGATCTGCAGGTGGATTACATAAAGGAGGACCTGGAGCAGAAGGGATACACCGGCGTTCAGGTGCGACAAATGGTGTCCCGCGGTAGGCCTCTTTCGAATTACCAGGTAAGCGTAAATAGAACTGCCGATAATCAGAAGCTCATACAGGAAAGAGAAGTGTGCCATATGATGGTCACCGTGGAGGTCTTAAAAACCTTCCAAAACATCACGCAGTGTTTTAACTGCCAACAATTAGGCCACACCTTCAAAAATTGTCACATGACCTCCCGGTGTGTTCTTTGCGGTGGCCTCCACCGCCTAGCTGACTGCCCGAAGAAGGCCAAGGAGGACGCTGTACCCCACTGTGCGAACTGTGGGGAAGCGCATCCTGCCAGCTACAGGGGGTGCGAGACATTTAAGATGGAACGCCACCGCCGTCAACTGGCCGCCGCTGCCAGGAACTCTCCTGGTACTCAACCAGGGCCACGCCCCATCCGCCACCCGGCCCTGGTCCAAAACGGCACCTCTTTTGCAGGAGCCACCGGAGGGCGAAATGCTCCCGAGCAACCACCAAATGGTCCCCCTCCACAACCCCAGCCCTCAGAGGCACCCACCAGTGACCTGGGAGGTTTGAAAGAAATTTTCAGCCTCTTCAAGGATTTAAACCTCCCAGTTCTACTACCAAAGTTGCGGCCCATAATCGCAAGATTAAAAAGCTGCAACGATACCATGGAGAAGCTAGAAGCCATCATATGCTTGGTAACCACTCTCTTCGAGTAAATGGCAACTTCAAGGGGAGGCATAACTTTAACTCGCGCACTCCTGTGGAATGCAGATGGCATCCACAGGAAGCAACACGAACTTGAAAACTACCTGCGGCGTAACAAAATTGATGTCGCATTCATTTGCAAAACAAAATTACAGCACGAGCACACTTTTAAGCTCCAGGGGTACCAAATCTTTCGGAATGACAGAACTGGCAGACAGGGGGGAGGGACTGCTATTTTGCTCAGAAACACTGTTGCTCATGCTTCTGTTACGCTACCTGCAATGGCAGCGTTAGAGTGCACAGCACTTAAAACCCGTGTAAATAATCAAACGGTGATGCTGGTAGCGCTCTATCGGCCCCCAACTCCTTAAATTTCATACATGACCTCGAACAAATCCTCGCTTTAGAGGAGCACGTTATAATTGCAGGAGATTTCAACGCTCGGCACCCCTGGTGGTTTTCACGCCGGGCAAACGCGGCTGGAAATCTCCTGGTTGAACTTATAACAGACAATGACGACTTAGAGGTACACCTTCCCCCAGATCCCACATTTTGGCACAGATCGGGGCACTTTGACCCCGAAATTTTGGACTTCGTACTAACAAAAAATGCGACACCTTTAATTAACTTTACAGTGTATCACAGCCTGGACTCTGACCACCTTCCCGTGCATTTCGATATACAGGGTGGCATTCCGGCCGGTGCCTCTGGGCCTCGAAGGAGGGCTGAGACCGACTGGAATAAGTTCACCATGGAAATGCACGGAATGGCGCAACCCAGGCTGTCATACTATAGCGAGGCAGACATAGATGTCGCCATTGAAAACTTCACTGCCTCGCTACACACGGCCAAGAGAAGCGCTACCACTTACACCACAAGACCACCCGGTTTTTGCACGTACCCCGAGGTAGAGCAACTCATTGCGCGGAGACGACGCTTGACAAGACTGTGGCGGTACACCCGTCAGCCTGAATATAAAGTGCTAGCAAAATGGCTACGCAATATCATTCGGCATCAAATTAAAATTAACAAAACTGAACAGTGGGAAAACAAAATGCTGAGTACCACCCATTCGGACTCTTCCTTGTGGAAATTATTAAAGGCATTTAAAGTCTCCACGAACGTCAACTCCGCAACTGAGGCGCTGCACACTCATGGCGGCCTGCACTTCTCCGAAGAGCAGAAAGCCGAGGTCTTCGCTGACTGTCTTGAAGATAGATTCAGCGAAAACCCAGTTACCAACCGAGATATAGAACGGGAGGTACAGACATGGGTACAAACCTGGGTGGCGCAGAAGCAAGAGCAACAACTACCCATCATAACACCGCAGGAAGTTTACAAGCTCATTAGGAAATTACCTAATGGGAAAGCTGCCGGCCCAGACAAAGTGACTAATGAGGAACTTAAGCATCTCCCGAGAAAAGCCACGGTGCAACTGACTAAAATTTTTAACGCCTGTCTGCAGCAAGGCTATTTCCCCTCTACCTGGAAACGAGCCAAGGTAATTATGCTCCCAAAGCAAGGGAAAAGCACCAGGCAACCGCAAAACTACCGCCCCATTAGTCTTTTGTCTACTATTGGTAAATTGCTCGAAAAACGTATACTTTTTCGACTCCAAAAACAAGTTTCGGAATCTCATGAACTATCAAATTCACAGTTTGGTTTTCGAAAAGGACATTCTACTGATTTACAGCTTCTCAGACTAACTGATGACGTAACAGAGCAATTTAACAATGGGGCTTCAACGTTGGCGCTATTTCTGGACGTAGAAGCCGCATTCGACCGGTGCTGGCACAATGGCCTTATTTACAAACTGCACCACAATTTCCCGGCTCTTCAAAATTATCTATATTTGCTGCACAATTTTTTAGAAAAACGGAAATTTTACGTCCAAGTGGGCCGCTCCTCCTCACGGGAGAGAGTGATGCGGGCTGGCGTCCCACAAGGGGCAATTATGTCCCCCTTTTTGTACATATTATTCACCAATGATTTCCCAGTGGACGCCAGATGTAAGGTCGCCATGTACGCCGACGACACTGCAATATACAACCACCATAGAAATCCCCGTTTTGGCCTTGCAGAAATGCAACGTTATGTTAACAACTTCCTTTCATGGCAACATGACTGGAAAATCAAAATTAATCCCAACAAATGCCAGCTGATTCATTTCTCTAAGCGGCATCACACTTTGGCAATGGACCTAACGGTCGGTGGTCAGGTATTGCATTGCCGTCGGCAAGTTAAATACTTAGGGGTTACCTTGGACCGCACAATGTGCTGGTCCACCCACATAAAAAATAGCGCCAACAAAGGCAGACAGCGGCTAAAGTTATGCGCCCCCATCTTCCGCAGCAAACAGCTGCAACTGAAGTCCAAACTCGTCCTGTATAAAGCTTTTATTTTATCGGTAGTTCTATACGCGTGTGTGGCCTGGGCAAATGCCTCAAAAACCGCCCTGAAGACCATCCAAACCCTCCAAAACCTCTCCCTCCGAAAAATCCTCTCTGCTCCCATCCTAACCACTAATCAAACCCTTCACCAAGAAACCCAGACCCCATCCATTCCCGAGGCAATTACAAAAAGAGCCACTGCCGCGTGGGCGCGCATCAGAAACCACGACAATTATGTCATTGCCAATATCGGCAAAGGTGAGCCGAAGCATCGGAAGCATGCACGTATTAAAATGTTTTAAACGTCACTCGGCTCACCGACTGATGCGCGTCCACGCAAACACGGCCATAGGCCGCACACACGCTACCTTAGAGGCCTGCACCCCAGGGAACAGGTCAGGAGCTGCACCCTGCCCCGCCCAGGATAACCGCGGAGTGTACATAGTGTATATATAGTGTATATAGTTAACGTGTGTATATAGTCCTTTGTTATAATGCTGGGACGCATAGTTACGTGTGCCCAGCAAACATGTGCGAGCGGGACGCTCACTTGAAGTGCCCAGTGTGCGTGCGTGTATGTATATGTGTGTGCGTGCATGAGGGCATATCACATGATATGCCAGAGTGAATGAGAGAATGCATGTGTGTAAAAAAAATATGTATATAGCAAGAAGAAAGCGAAAAAAGACAAAAACAAAATATAAACACATACCCAAGAACTATACACAAGAGAACTGTTCTCGGTGGCCCAAAAGAGGGTCACTGTATGGGTTTTCTTAAAACCCAATGTATATTTGTTGTAAATATCAAAACAATTGTAATCCAATGATAAATTAAGTCTGTACGCTGGGCCCCATGTACCAGCACCAGACAAAATTCTTTTAATAAAATAATCTGAATCTGAATCTGAATCTACCTGCGAGCGCGCCAGAAACCGGTTCTTTGCAATGGCAAAGAGGAAACCGCGCAGCACAGCACCGGCTCCTGCCGGGACTGCTCCAGCATCGGCCGATACCAGCCCTACGGATACACAGACCTGCGCATCTAGGGAGATCTCTGCAGCAACTTCCGACACACGCAATAGCAGTGCTGTGGAAGCGCCGGTGGCAGCGCCGCTCCCAGACATTGCCACGGATCCACCGCCGTCCCCGCCCAGGATACTGGAAAGCTCCGGCAACGCGCCTGTTTGCAGAAACAACGCCGCTACCAACCTTCCACCGCAGTCAGCGCCACTGTTGTCCCAAACGGGCCGCAGCGTTGTTATATATGGAGTTCCTAGAGACCTCCCAGCACGCTACATACTCTCCGCCGCACAGCACGAGTGGCCCTCAGCAATGAGGGCCACTCGCATCATCACTCGAAGAGGACCTTCAAGTCTCATGCGACTTGTCTTCGCAGACACACGCGACCGCGAATCTGCCCTGAGCGCGGGCCTGCCCTTGTTAGGGCGATGCCTGCGCGCAGAGCCAAGCCGAGCGGAACGCCAGATTCCCTGCCGCCGCTGCTGTGCCTACGGTCATGACAGCACCCACTGCGCCGCCACTCCACGGTGCCACTACTGCGGCGCCCCGAACTTCACGAGCGCTTGCACAGCGCATGACCTACGCCACCGACGCCGGTACTGCGCCTCCTGTGGTGGCTTCGGGCACTATACGGGACAGGCACAGTGCCCTTTGTATCCCCGGCGCGGGCATACACGCACTCCTGCACCTACCAGCGATGATCCACGGCCCTACTCACGAGCGGCTCCTTATGCCTCAGAAGCATCACCACCAGTCGTCGCAGACGCATCGCCTCAACACGTGCAGTACGTAGCAGCCCCAGCACCAGCCGCCGCAGATAGCTCCTTGCGAGACGCCGTTCAGGACCTCCACTCAGAGGTCCTGAATATTGGATCACGCTTGGAAGCTATCACCGAAAGTAATGCCATGGAGACAGGCTCCAACCCCACCGAGCTGCTACAACGTCACGACCACACCATTAATAGCACCCTGTCATCGATCGAGAAGCATCTTGCAGAGTTCATCCAGATTTTCACTTCCACCTACGAAGACTTCATCACCAGACTCCGAGAACACGCTGAAACCATACAACACAACACCCAGGCCACCAACGACGCAGTCCCGGAACTACAACAACAGCTTCGCAGCATTGACACAACTGTGCAGGACATTCTCCCTCAGCTTCAACTCTCCAGCAACGACGCTAAGCAACGATTGCACTCTCTCCACTCATCTATCACTTCGCTCCACAAACAACAGGAAGCGACACACGCCAGTCTCACTACATTGCTGGCCAACCCTCTTAGCCTACAGACGCTACCCTCAGTGGCTCAGATCTCCAGGGAACTGAGGGAAGCAGCAGAACAAGCACCACTGCGACTTGCCATGGCTCGCAACAGACGGCAGAACCAACATTAAACAGATGATTAAAATTACTCTCAAGTCCCTCCCCTACCCTATCTTCACCCTTAACCCCACGGTCATGGTCAGTGCCTCGTGTAATGGCCATGCCCTGGACCTTACCTTTTCCCGCTCCAGCTATGTGCGGCAGCTTGCATCTTATCCTTTACTAACGGAGGTGCTGACGCGGTACTCCAACATCCCCTCCTCTGAATCCTTCCAACTTATCACCCATGAACACCCAAAAAAAAAAAAAAAAAAAAAAAAAATAATGTTCCCCAGATGACAAACATCCCCGTAGAGAGAACATCCAACTCATTGCGCAGGTTAAGCCGTACAACGGCTCGGTACTGCGGACGAGACACTCGGGCGGGGGGCAATCACTGTCCCCCCGTTCGACCCGAACTGCCTCTGGAGCCTCTGGAACGGTCATTTCATTCTGACGAAGGCCATGGAGTTTAGAATGGCCGAAAGCTCAATATTTTCAAACCTCACACGGCTGATCGCCCGTGAAACTTTAATAAATAACGTGCGCCGTGAAAGCTTTAAATCTTACATTAGAATTTTGCACATTAAAGCATGTTTTTTTCTAAATATGAAAGAACTAGCTTAAATGTGATAATGCTGATTTGCGCTCTGAATTATATGCAATATCTCTGTTATTCAGATTCACTATAAGTCACGGATTCTAAAGGATATATTCACTGAAAAAATGTGATTTCAAGCACTTTGATTAAGGACAAAATATGGTAAAAACTTAGAGAATAATTATTATTAATTTGTTTTATGACTGTTAACTGTGTGAAAGTACAATACTTGAAGTGGGCTATTAATAGGTTATTAAGTGAAATGTAGTTCAAACTGTTTAAATGAAATAACGAGATGTTAAAGCATCCGAATAATAATTCTTAAGGTAAACACGTTCAAACATGTATATCGGTGCAAATTATCGCACGCTATATTTAACTGTTTAAGTAAATATTCATTCACACATCTCGATTTTAAGCGCGTTGATAAAATTTAAGTTCGTGGAAATGAATACACTTTAGAAACGCAGTTGCTATTAAACAGAAAAAAGAAATATATGAAACATTTCTTGAAGTTTGATGTCAAACATCGTTATTGATTATGAACTGTGTTTAATTTCATGTTTAGTTGTTTTAGCAGGAACAAAAAAAGGTGTTCAACTTTATTTTAGAAAATTATTTGGCAAATCGCGCAGAATTTCATATAATTGAAGAAATTAAATTTTGGACGCGATGATGCACTAGATAAGTCTTTTTATTGTTCGTGCGTTAATTCTTGACAAATTAGATGTTTAAATGAGAGGTTAGATACGCGTCACTCACCTTTACGGGAGCACTGGCACAAAGAAGCAGATGTGTACGTTATTCTCATGTTTCTATGGTGATGTAATACAGTAATCACAAGGCAAATTATCACATTTCCAGTATTGTTCGTCATATGTATTACACTATCAACTTCGGTAGGTAACTGTTTACACTTAGGTTTCTTGTATTTGTTCTATTCCCGACGTTTCTCCCCCGTCTTATTCATCTGAGTTGCTGTCATTTTCGTTCTCCTCGTGGCTGTCTTTTTTTCCATTGTCTTGAATAACATTCTCTCAATCCCCTCTTTCAAAATGACATTTTTATCCCAGAAATTCCTTCTAATTTGTCCGACATAATCGCATGCCTTTTCCCATTCTGTGTGCACAATTCCCTGAAGTCTTTCCCTGCACAGGATTTCAACGACGTTTGATTTAAAAGTTGCGTTCCTGACAGCTACCGAATACTTTAAGCCTCCCCATATTAACTCAATGGTGTTGAGGTCTGGATGGTAACGGGGTTGTCTTCAACTTGTGCGGCGATCTTCACCCAATATTTCATCATTCAAATAGTTGTGTAAACTGGCCTGTTGAATAAAATAAAATTATGCAAATTATGTGTTTTCGTGTTGTGATTTTACAGCCAGAACTGCATATCTGTTTTTAAAGAATTTCCTATTGGAACTTTGTCTAACTGTGTATTGTGATAGGAAGCATAGTCGACTATTAAAGTGCAGGAGGTAAATTTGGAATTAATATTGTACGAAACCACTTGGCAGAGTTTCAGTGTTCATTTCTTTAAGAAAGTCTCGTGTTTTTTGCTGGGATCTGTAAATTAGAAGAGCATCTGGTATAAATCCTGTATGGAGTACGTATAATCAGTCGCGCCCCTGTGGCGTTCCATCTATCATTTTGTGCAGCTAGTCACCTCCAAACATTCACAACTGCGACCCACTAGTATTTCTTCAAATTTAAAGTACCTATTTGTATTTTGTGCTTGGCAGGGAATTAAGTAAGGTAGGATATCTATTGTGGTATCATAAATTAGAACGAGGAATGAAATATAATTAACACATTATTTAGGTATTATAATACGTGGATAATAGAATATAAGGAATTGAATATAAATTAAACAAATTCTGGATTGTGATAACTGATATTGAAATCAGTAATATATAAGTTTTGTATCTTACATGAAATTAACTCAAAAAATAGATCGAACTATAATTATATATCCCATTGTACATTTGTCCATAATTTGTCCCGCCTCTTACACAATTCGTAATTCTCTGTTCAACAACTTGCCACATAAATAACCAGTTCGTAAAGCCCTTCTTACAACTAGTGATAGATATGAAAAAAATTACACCACTTAATACACATGTTAATTAGTCCAAGTGAACATAAAGGCTGATAATCTTGTGACAAAAAGACAACAAAACCAATTCGAAGAACGGCCCTCAGATGGCTCTCTATCGTTTGTGAGCGACGTTTCGATTTGCAAAGCTTTAAGACTGAAAAAAGCTTTTCACACAAACATGTAGAACCAAACATGCACACAATAGCTGCCACTTTCGCATGTAGTCGAGGAAATTTATCCCGTGGAAGGTACGAATGAAACTTAATGGTCATTCGCCATCCTAAACTTTTCCTCAATAAAGATGTCACACTGCTGATCTATTAACTCTAATTGCATCTCTGTGGACACAGTTCTGACATCAACCGGACGTGGTGACATGAAGACATCAAAATCCGGCTCAAGTGACTTCAAATCCTCGAATCTTTTCGCGAATGCTACATTTAGATTCGCGAGAGACTGAATGAATAACTCAAGTAGATCATTATTAATGTTAACTGGGAATTTTGTCACATTTGGAAAATGCTTGAAATTACCATCCTGCAATTGATTTCTCCATAACTCCAATTTCATTTTCATTGCACGAATTTTAGAAAAAGTAGACACAGTTAATTGACCTTTCACTTGCAAAGAAGTACTGAGAGTGATCAGTCGTGAAGCCTTAATTAATAACGCTCGCCGTGAAAGCTTTAAATCTTACACAAGCATTGAGAGTATTCAAATGACTCGTTATGTCCGTAACAAATGAGAGGTTAACAATCCATTGAGGGTCAGAAGCTCAGGAACAGACCTTCCTTTCATATCCACAAAAAGTTTTACCTGGTCAAGCAAAGGGAAACAAACGTTGAAGGGTTTCACCCCTACTTAGCCTTCTTACCTGATATAAATAGGATATATCGTTGAAATCAGAATGTTCTAGACGCGGCACGGCTCGCCGACTAATGCGCGTCCATGCAATCTCGGCCCTAGGCCACACACACATTACGGCAGCATTACGGCAGAGGCCCGCACCTCGGAGAGCACCCAGGAGGTGCATCCTGTACGCGCAGGAAAACTGCAAGAAACTGTAAATAGTGTAAAAAGTAAAGTGTAGTTTAAATAGTTCAGTACGCGAGCTGGGACGCATACTTTTGGTGCGCCCAGTGAAGATATGTGTGTGGATGAACGAGTGTGTGTATGTGTGTGTGTGTATATATATATATAAAAACACGAATGAAATATACACAAAAAAGACAAATAGGCAAACAAAAACCGTTCTCGGTGACCTAAAGATGGTCACTGTATGGGTTTTTGATGAAACCAAAACTATAAAATTTGTAAATATAAATCATTGCAAATAAATGTAAATCGTAGTCTGTAAGCCGGGCCCTTTGTATCGGCACCAGGCCAAAACTTATTAATAAAGAAAAACTGAAACTTAATCAGATTCCAGTGATTCCATTAACTCTTGAAACTGTATGTGATTCGGTCCTGAAGATCATATGAAGTTTACAGTCCTAACAAAGACACCCATAACCAGGGTTAGGATTTTTAGGTGCGCACCCTTTTTCTTAGGGTAAGTTTAAGCTCTTCGGAAAGATACCTCAGTGTGGAGTTTTGTTTCTAGTTGCCAAAACAGGCATTTTTTCATGCTCCTTTTTCCCTTTTTGGGTGCCTTTATCCCTTTTTCCCCCAACCATGCCCATAATCCCCTTTCCCCATTTTTCTTTTAAGTTTCCTTCCATTTTACTCTATATGATTTTAATCAATATAAAATATTTAACTTTAAATTAACATCTCCACAGCTTGCTGTGAACATTTGAAGAGTAAGCCTAACTCTTTCAGTAAACGCTGCGTGGGAGATGAAAGCACACCTACAACAATATAAAATAATTTTGTACAACTAAATCCTCTTTCTCTTGCTTTACCGCTATAAAGCAGCCCGTAATAATGCAATTGATAATGACTCATTGTCATTGTATGTCATTCTATCCTTTTAATTTCACCAGAATCAGTAGCCTACTGTTCGTGAATGTGAGTTTGTTACTGTGACAGACGTCATCTGTTCGCGCGGATTCCAAGGTCACGCAGAGACAGCAGTAACTGTACACGCGTAGTTCCAAGAATTGACTCTGGGTTCTGCACGAAGCTACTAGAAATCGCTGAGACTGCAGTTCCAGCATGAATGAGAACATTCTGGTAATTGTCGCGGTGTTATGTAAGAGTGTGGACAGTAAGTGAATGAGTTGTGTAACAGTCGCACGAGTTAGCAAGTGAACTGGTGTTAGTCCTTTGTTACATTACTAAACGAGTGTGTTACTAGACTTTACCATGCTAAAGGTGTCCAGTGCTCGACTTATTGTCCTGACTCAGGAATTCAAACAAGATTTCATAGACACAGATAGAACTGTTATTCCATGTACTATTTGCGATTCAGGAATTTCGTTAGATAAAAACACCAGCGAGATCGCATCAAACAGCACATTTCCAGCTCTGAGCATCAAATGAACAAGACTCTTCAGGCAAACCAATTGCTGCAGCCTCCATTACGAAATGCGTTTCAACAGAGTTCTTCAAAAAGCCAACAATTTAAGGAAATCAACATTGATTTGTGTGCAGCTCTTATACAAGCAGGAATTCCTCACAATAAGCTGAACCATCCAGCCTTCAAGGGATTTCTTGAAAATTACACAAAGATGTCGATGTCGAATGAGAGTACTTTAAGAAAAAACTACATGCAGGCTGTTTACCGAGAAACCATACAAAGAATCAAGGAGAAAGTGTCTGATTGCGAATTGGGAATCATTGTGGATGAAACCATAGACTCAATAGAACGATACGTTTTGAACATTTTAGTTGTTCCCTTTGCAAGGGAGAAAGTTAAGCCCATGTTGTTAAAAACGTATGAGTTGCAGAAAGCCAATGCCAGTACAGTAATGCGATCAATTATGAACTTTTGTCAAAAGCTCTGATCTGCTCACATCGAGTTTGAAAAACTTCTTGTGGTTACGGACCAGGTTCCATACATGGTTTCAGCCGTTAACCAATTGAAGCCTTTATTTCCTAAGTTGAAGCATGTGACATTCTTGGTTCATGCCCTTCACAGGGCTGTGAATCCATAAGGAACAATACGACATCGCAAATCAGTTCATCTCTGCCCTGAAGAAAATTCTGCTGAAAGCTCAGAATCGTGTTGTTGTCTACAAGGAAACCACTGGCCTGCCCCTTCCAAATTTGCCGGTCATTACTCGCTGGGGATCTTGGATCGAGTGTGCTGCTATGTTGTGTGAGAATTTTGACAAAATTGAAGAGTTTGTGCTTTCTTTGGATCCAGCCGACGCAGGTGCAATTTCCAAGGTACAACAACTTCTGTTACCGAAGAAAATACATAATTTGCCGACAGAACTATATTGTATCCATAGTTACAAGTACCTGACTGCAGCTATTAATCTATTAGAAGAACAAGGTTTGGAAAAGGAGAAACAGTGGGATATTTTTACTTCCGTGAGGGAGCAGTTAGATGACTTTGCCAAAGACGAGCTTAATCTTCAGAATAATCAGGACAATGAGGATTTCGCCACATCTGTAGAATCGCCATTCCGAGTGAATACAAGGTTTGCCCCACTGGTTTCTATGGATGTCGAAAGAAGCTTTAGCATCTACAAAGACATTCTGTCTTCTAATAGAAAGAGGCTTAATTTTAAAAATGTAGAGATGCTTAATGTCTTGAAGTATAACAGCTTCATGTGTTTTCCTTCTTCTGATGAGTGATAGTTCTTTGTAATTCAATAAATTGGAATAGAGGAAAGAGAAATTGTTGAATTAGTTGAATAAACCAGCAGCTTTTTGTCCCTTTTTTTTTTACATTATTGGAGCACCTTTTCCCTTCCTTTTTTGATCTGAAATTTGCACCTAAAAATCCTAACTCTGCTCATAATCTTACCAAACTGAACAGTTTTGGCATAAAGTGCCTCTTGATGAATCACATAATGCACTGAGTGAAATGCCTATCCTAGGCTCAACTTCGGTTTTAGAAGTCCCATAAATCCAACATTACAGCCGGTCACTCATCGCGTGACACTACTTAAATCAAACATTTAATGGCTGATGGATTGGTCGAGAAGACCCAGTAGCATGGCCTCCCCGTTCACCGGACCTCAATCCATTAGGTTTCTGCTTATGGGGACATTTAAATACATTGGTGTATGCCAAACCCATCGAAAATGTGCATACGTTGCACATTTTTGTAAAATGACTCCCATTTCAACAGGTATTTGTTTTCGGACTTTTGTTTACAGGAACATTTGTTCTAGTTTTGACTCCTGTTGCAATACTGGACACTTTTTAAAATAAAGGGTGCCCCCCCCCAAAAAAAAAAAAGAAAAACCGACGTCTAATACCTTGTGCGGAGTAACAAACTGGTCGGTTTGCAAGTAGGAACCACTGTCCGGAAATGCACAATTTGGACGCTGTAGTGCATCAAAGTGTGAGATGGACTTGCGTCCACTTTTCATCAACAAATCCTACATGAGTATGAGTAGCACCTCGAGCTGTCCACATTAAAAACGGGCATCAAACTGTGTACCTCCTATGTCATTGTAGAGCCTATACCGGTGATGCTGAGCCTCATGCACATCACCCAATACATACGGTTGTTTTTGAAGGTTGTCAATCGCTCCGTGGACTCGAGTAATAAGGTCCTCAGCTGACATTACAGGAATGCCATACACTATACTCTTCATAAAACACCACAGCAAATAATCGACAGGTCTCTGATACAATGACTGTGGCTGGTCCACGTCTTCCATTCCATCGATTTGGATGTGCGATGTTGAGGTGATTCCGCATATTTACATTAAAATGTGCTGGAACTCATATAGGCCGTTTTCCCAGCTGTGTACTGGAACGTGTCGCACTGCTATTAAAAAGTTTAATGTAATGGAAACTACATAAATGACGCGGTAGGATGCATACCACGGATTCCATGGAGTAATGCAGCGCGTTGCAGGAGTGTTATTAGACTCGGGTTGTTCATCCCAGTACACGGAAGGCTAAAGGGTTGCATACCTTCCGTATTAAGATACAACTGTCACAACCATTCATTTTCACACTTCGACGTTCTACAGCTCCAAACTGTGCATTTTCTTCCCCTTCCATCTTGAAAACTGATCAATTTGCCATCCCGTACAACATACTAAGAGCACATTCGGGCTCAAATTAGCGGCTTGATATGGAAATTACTGAGGAGTGCTTTATGGATCCAAACCACACGAAATCTGTTTAGAATCCTCACAATTTTTTTCAAAAAACGTCTTCCCTAGTTCCATTATTTCCAAGTAAATTTCTTTATCTTTCTTTATGTAATGTTCACCAATTATTCGTGGCATTCCAATTACATCTCTTGTGCTTTTTCTCTTCCTAAACCTAAAATGGCCTAACTCTATTTCATCTTAGAACGCAAGCGTGAGTTCAATATTTTGCATACTTTTGTATAATGGGTAAACCATAAGAGGCAAATCTTTCTATAGAAAAACTGTTCATCTTTAAAACACACAATTTGTTTCAAATACCGTTTTTGACACCACACTTTTCCGGGATATACATTATATTCGATTGAGCTTTTCAATATATTTTTTTTCTGTTTATTTGTCTGTCTCTCGGTCAGACTGTCCGTCCCTCCATCAATTCGTCCCTCCCTCCCTCCGTCTGTCCGTCTGTCCGTCTGTCCGTCCATCCGTCCATCTATACGTGCATCCGTCCATCCCTCCATCCCTCCCTCTCTCCCTCCCTCCCTCCCTCCATCCCTCTCTTCATTCCTTCCTCCCTCCATGCCTCCATCCATCCCTCCATCCATCCATCCATCCCTCCCTCCATCCCTTCTTCCCTCCAACCTTCTCTCCCTCCATCCTTCCATCCATCCATGCCTCCATCCCTGCATCTCTCCATTCGTCCGTCCATCTATCCATCCATCCGTCCGTCCGTCCCTCCCTCCCTCCCTCCCTCCCTTCCTCCCTCCCTCCCTCCCTCCCTCCCTCCCTCCCTCCCTTCATCCATCCATCCATTCATCCATCCATCCATCCATCCATCCATCCATCCACCCACCCACCCACCCACCCACCCATCCGTCCGTCCGTCCGTCCCTCCCTCCCTCCTTCCCTCCCTCCCCCTTCCTCCCACCCTCCCACCCTCCCTCCCTCCATCCATTCATCCATCCATCCATCCATCCACCCACCCACCCACCCACCCATCCATCCATCCATCCATCCATCCATCCATCCATCCATCCATCCATCCGTCCATCCGTCCGTCCATCCGTCCGTCCGTCTGCTCAGCACCGCTAGTGTGCTCACGGTGTGCAGACAACCACCATGTGCGGTCCTGCACATCCGAGCGCTACAAGTGTGCGCTCTGCGGCAGTAACCAGCACGGGGCAAGGTGGCGAGGCTGTCGGGAGTTCAGGTGGCTGGTGGACGCCCCGGCAAGGACGCCTAACGTCCACCCTAGCGTATGGACGACCCACGAGACTCAAAGGGGTACATACGCTCAACAGATTACCAGAGCTGGACCTAACGAGCACAGACACAGACATACAGAAGAGCCAGCAAGGCACATGGTAGACATAAGGCCCAATGTCCAAATAAGAGACAGAGAAGCCCAAGCGGCCAGGCCAACAAGGGCCCACCACCAAGTACAAGTACCAGAAACGGTGCATCCAGCCAGACTATGGACCCCTGAGCCAAAAGAAAACATACCAGAAGGGGTAACAGAAAAACCCGGTGAAGTACACAAAAACCCTCCATCAAAAAAGAGAACTCTCCCATGGCTTCTCTCCCCTATAAGAGAAAACAACCCTAAAGCAATAACCTACGAGGAGGTGAGGCTACGGCCCAACAGCCTGTCTTCACAAGCTCTGGTGATGCTAAACAGGCTGGGCAACTACAGCCTACAAGAAGGCCTCCAAGAGATAGGAGGAATAATCAAAAAGCTCACACAGCTATATAACATTCCCGGCCACCCAGAAACACACTTCTGGCAGTTACTGGAGGACATAGGGACCACCTTGCTTACCCTAGAAACGGGAAGGAGATAAAGTAAAAAAAAAAAGTAAAAAAAAAAGAGACCAAAAGAAAAGAAAACCACACACACACAAGAAAACTACACAACACCACCCAATCACCCATCAACACAAATGGCCAATACAACCACTGACCCAAACATTGACACATTCACAAACCTCTACTGGAACTGCAGGGAAGTTCGATCAAAGTTAAACGAACTACGGCACTTCCTGTCCGTTAACAACATCTCCATAGTGCTGCTGAGGGAAACCATGTTTAACCCGAGAGCCAGACTCACCGAACCCGACTACAACGTGTACCGGAGCGACCAAACCAACGGCGCCGGTAGGGCAGCAGGCGGCACAGCTGTCCTAATAAAACGCGCCCTCCAACATAGCCAAACATACTTACCACCCCTGAACCATTTTGAAGCCACAGCGATAACCCTTCCCATTGCAAATCAGAAGGTCACGATTACAGCTACCTACTGTCCACCCGATAAACTCACCAGCGACGACCTTGACACTATAACCTCACTAAGCGATCAACAAATAATCATGGGGGACTTAAACGCAATACACGAAACGTGGGGAAACACGGCAAATAATCACGCGCAAAACACGCTACACAGACACATGCAAGCGAGAGAATACATAATAACACACACTGAAGAACTCACCTTCATTCCACCCAACAGAGCCCACACCCCAAACATACTTGACTTAGTACTACTCAAGAACATCCAATTCAATTACGAGCTCACGCGAATTGACTCACTCGCCTCTGACCACTACGCAATCCTACTAGAGATCACACACATGCCCCCCGCCGACCCGAACCGCTCAGAAGAAACTTTAACCGAACAAACTGGGACCTCTTTGCCCAAGTATTAGATGCCAACCTAACCCCAGCTGAGAACTTGCAAACCGAGCAGGAAGTAGATACAGCCACCGCGGCACTATAACTGGCCACGCAGCTAGCCATTGCAGCATCCACCCCATTCCAACAGCCCCCGAAGCACGAGCTCAACCTACCACCGGAGGTACTAAACCTCATGAATGAGTGGGACCATGAGAGACGCAAATGGCAGCGAACAAGGAACATTGTCCATAAAATCAAGATGGAAGTTCTCAACAGCGACATCAAAACGCGCATAAATCAGCAAGTCCATCAGCAATGGGACCGTACTCTAGCGGACATATAACCAGGCAACAGGCAAATCTGGCAAATATCCAAACGCCTCATAAAAGAATCCGCCACCATACCACCCCTCATTGGGGACACAGATCCAAACATCATTGCGGAGTCACCAGAAGACCAAGCGAACGCACTGGCGGATACGCTTGAAAAAGCCTGCACACCCAATAACACCCCCACAAACGACAACTTCCATACGCTAGTGGAAAACTCGGTGAGGAACATAAAGCACGAACCCTCCCACAACAAACTAAGAAAAACACACCCTCCGAAGTAAAATGGCTCATAGCCAGATTGCCGGATCAAAAAGCGCCAGGCCTAGATCAAATACCCAATAGGGTACTGAAACAATGGACACCCATCGCCCTGAAAAACTTTACTGAGATCTGCAACTACTGCCTACAACACGGGTTTTTCCTAACCAATGGAAGCATGCTCTGGTCCTGATGCTCCCAAAACCAGGAAAGGACCGCAAAAATCCTAATAACTACAGGCCAATTAGCCTACTGAACACCATGCGCAAAGTGGCAGAAAAGATAATACTCAAAAGAGTCAACTCCTTCCTCATCCGCCACAACGTAATTATCCCCGAGCAATTCGGCTTCAGAGCACGAACTTCACATCGCATCAGCAGCTGAGATGCACCGAAAATATCACCCAAGGTTTTAACCAGAGGCATAGCACAGGTATCCTCTTCCTGGATATCCAACGTGCATTCGACTCCGTACATCACCCAAGTCTTCTGTATAAACTCCGCCAGCTCAATCTTAACGACACGCTAACAAAACTAGTAGCCCACTACCTGGAAGACCGTACCTTTGCTATAAAAATTCCTAACGCCACTTCGGCAACAAAGGTTCTGAAGGCAGGAGTACCCCAGGGCGGTATACTCTCGCCGGTCCTCTTTAACATCTATATTAATGATATCCCTAAAACAACGAACACAACACTATACAGGTATGCAGACGACACGGCCATCGCCGCCAGGTCCTTGAGACCAAACCTCGTACATAGCAGACTGCAAAACGCAATTCGCACTATAGAACCATGGCTTGCCAAATGTCGCATCAAAGTAAATGCAGACAAGTCCAAAGCAGTACTCTTTACCAAAAGACAGACACATAGAGTACCCCTGGCACCTCTCACACTCCTCCAAGAAGAAATTACCTGGTCGAACAAAGTGAAGTACCTTGACGTCACCTTAGACTCAGGACTCACATACGGGCCGCATATAAGACAGGTGCTCAATTGAGCCGCATATATCCTCTACTGAACCGAAAAACGACGCTAAGCACCAGGCTAGGCCTGACCTTATACAAGGTACTAGTACGCCCCATAATGACTTACGCAGCACCAGTATGGGGTCACTGCGTCCCGTCCCACATCAAAACACTACAGACGACGCAAAATAAGATAATGAGGCTCATCACAAAGGTCCCAAAATCAACTCCAGCCGACATCCTCCATGATGAACTAAAAGTCCACACTATAGAACAATTCATCAAGAAACTCGCGAATAACTTATACCTGCTGGCCCCCAAACACCATACCCCATTAATACAATCCCTAGGACAATATGACACCACAAGGGACAAGCACAAAAGGCCACTATCGCTTTTTGATCGAACTCTCCCGCTCACCAAAAACACAGGCCCAGATCCGCTACAACAGTACCTCCAACATCTCATGCCACCATAAACACCTCTTTTGTTCCAGCCAACCCTACTATGACGACCAACGCGAGCAACGGACGACGAGCACGGCAAACAACTACGTAGAAGAACAGAAGAAATCTACACCTATGCATGTAAGTAACCCACACAACTTCTTGCTTGACACCCAACAACCAACTTCCACCTGCATGACCATGACGACCGCACTAATAAACACCAGGCACCTCCTCTGGGCCTAGAGCCAAGAGTAGGCCCTGGATCCCCCTCTGCCTATCTGCTGCCTATGGCAGGTAGGCGTCTTTTGTAGAACTCGCCTACTAACCCCAGGTTGCGTAAGCGGTACCTGGCATACCTTTACCAGCATCCTTCCACCCACTAGCTGTAATTAGTGCGCGGAGACGACGCTTGATAACACAGTAGTGGTACATCCGTCAGCCTGAATATAAAGTACTAGCAAAATGGCTATGGAACATCATTCGGCAACAAGCTAAAATCAACAAAACTGAACAGTGGGAAATCAAAATGCTGAGTACCACCCATTCGGACTCTTCTTTGTAGAAATTACTCAAGGTATTCAAATTTTCCACGAGCGTCAACTCTGCAACTGAGGCGCTGCACACTCAAAGGGGCTTGCACTTCTCCACAGAGGAGAAAGCCATGGTCTTCACTGACTGTCTCCAAGACAGATTCACCGAAAACCCAGTGACCAACCGTGAAATGGAACGGGAGGTCCAGACATAGGTACAAACCTGGGTGGCGCGGAAGCAAGAGCAACAACTACCCATCATAACTCCACAGGAAGTTTTCAAGCTCATTAGGAAATTGCCTAATGGGAAAGCTGCCGGACAGACAAAGTGACTAATGAAGAACTCAAGCATCTTCCGAGAAAATCTCTGGTGCAACTAACAAAGATATTTAATGCCTCCTTGCAGCACAGCTATTTCCCCTCTACTTGGAAGCGAACCAAGGTTATCATGTTCCCAAAGCAAGGAAAAAGCACCAGACAACCACAAAATTACCGCTACATTAGTCTTTTGTCTGCTATTGGTAAATTGTTCGAAAAATGCATCCTTTCTCGACTTCAAAAACAAGTCTCGGAAACACATGAACTCTCAAATTTACAGTTTGACTTTAGAAAAGGATATTCCACAGAACTACAGCTTCTCAGACTAACTGATGACGTAACAGAGCAACTTAACAGTGGGGCTTCAACGTTGGCGCTATTTCTGGACGTAGAAGCTGCATTTGACCGATGCTGGCACAATGGCCTCGTTTACAAACTGCACCCAATTTCCCGGCACTTCAAAATTATCTGTACCTGCTGCACAACTTCTTGGAAAACCGACACTTCTACGTCCAAGTGGGCCGCTCCTCCTCTCGGGAGAGAGTGATGCGGGCTGGCGTTCCACAAGGGGCAATCAGGTCTCCTTTTTTGTACATATTATTTACCAATGATTTCCCAGTGGACGTCAGATGCAAGGTTACTATGTATGCTGACGACGCTGCAATATACAACCATCATAGAAATCCACGTTTCGGCCTGGCAGAAATGAACGTTATGTGAATAACTTTCTCTCGTGGCAACATGACTGGAAAATCAAAATTAATCCCAACAAATGCCAGCTGATACAATTCTCCAAGCGGCATCACACTTTGGCAATGGACCTAACGGTCGGTGGTCAAATATTGCACTGCCGTCAGCAGGTTAAATACTTAGATGTTACCTTAGGCCGCAACATGTGTTGGTCCACCCACATAAAAAATAACGCCAACAAAGGCAGACAGCGGCTAAAGTTGTGCGCCCCCATCTTTCGTAGTAAACAGTTGCGACTGAAGTCAAAACTGATACTATACAGGTCATTTATTCTTTCGGTGGTCCTGTATGCATGTGTGGCCCGGGTTAATGCCTCCAAAACCGCCATTAAACAACTCCAAATGCTCCAAAACGCTTCCTTCAGAAAAATCCTCTCTGCTCCACTCCTCACCACTAACCAAACTCTTCACCTCGAAACCCAGATCCCGTCCACCTCAGAGGCAATAGAAAAAAGAGCAATGGCGACATGGACGCGCATTAGGAACCACGAAAATGACGTGATCGCCAACATTGGCAAAGGCGAGCTGAAGCACTGCAAGCATACTAGGATAAAACTGTTCTAAACGCGGCACGGCTCGCCGACTAATGCGCGTCCACGGAACCTCGGTGCTAGACCACAGAAATGTTCCGGCAGAGGCCCTCGCCTCGGGACATATTCAGGAGCTGCCCCCTGCCCGCGCAGGAAAACAGCCGGAAAGTGTATACAGTGAAGTGTAAATAGTGCATTGCGCGAGCTGGGACGCATATTTCTGGTGTGCCCAGAGAAGGTGTGTGTGTAAGTGTGTGCTTAGGTGAATGTGTGCGTGTATGTCTGCGTGTACATAATTGTAAATATGTACATGTGTGTATATATAAAACAAAAAGGAAAAAGACAGCAAAGGACAAAGAAAAACTATTCTCGGGGACCAACAGATGGTCACCGTATGTGTTTTTACACAAACCGAAGACTATAATTATAAGAAAGCAAATTGTATGTACATGTAAAATATAGCCTGTAAGCTGGGCCCCATGTACCGGCACCAGGCCAATACTCCATAATAAACCAAGCTGAACTGACATCCGGGCGGGGGACCAAGAACCCGCTCGACTCTAACTGCCTCTGAAGCCTCTCTCCACACCTCAGGTCAGTTCATGTGAAGTGTAGTGGCGTGTAAGTACCGCAAAGCTTCGTGTGCGCGGGAATTAGACCGTCGGTAACCGGCAAACTTTCGTTGCCCGTATTCGGTCATAAGTGAGGTGCTACACTTTAACCGTGTAAACCCGGGTGGATAGTTGGTACGTAATAAAACGTCTCCCTGCGGACCTAGAGGAGGATTACTGAAAGAGGACTTGGAACAGAAGGGCTACACCGGCGTCCAGGTGCGCCAGATGATTTTCCGCGGCAGGCCTCCGCCAAACTTTCAGGTTAGTGTTGATAAGATCACCGAAAACCAAAAATTACTGCAGGAACGGAGGTATGCCACATGATGGTCACCGTGGAGGTGCTAAAATAAATCAGAATATAACACAATGTTTTAACTGCCAGCAGTTAGGGCATACTTTCAGAAATTGCAACATGACCTCCCGGTGTGTCCTTTGCGGTGACCTCCACCGCCTGGCTGACTGCTCAAAAAAGGCAAAACAGGGTGCTCTATACCCCACTGTGCAAATTGAGGGGAACCTCATCCTCTCAGCTACAAGGGGATTTGAGACGTTCCGAAACGAACGTCGCCGCCGTCAACTGGCAACCATAGTCAGGAGCTCCCCTAGTGCTCCGCCAGGGCCAAGAACCTTCATGTACTCGGCCTTGGTCAAACCAGATATCTCCTTTGCGGGAACTGCCGGAGGGCAGAGGGCACCAATGTCACCACAGAATGGTCCACCTCCACAACCCCAACAGGCGCTCACAGTTGACCTGGGCGGGTTAAAATACATCTCCAACCTGTTTAAGGACTTAAATCTACCCGCACTATTAACAAAGCTGCAGCCTTCCCTCGTCAAATTCAAAAGCTACAGCAGTACAATGGAAAAAATTGAAACCATCATATGTCTCCTCTCAACCCTCTTAAAGTAGATGGCCTGTGTAAGGGGAGGCATATCTTTTACTCGCGCGCTCCTGTGAAATACAGGTGGCATATATAGGCAGCAACACGAACTTGAAAACCACCTACGCCGTAACAAAATTGACGTTGCATTCATCTGCGAAACAAAATTTAAACAAGGGCACACCTTTAAGCTCCAGGGTTACCAAACTTTTCGGAACGACACAATTGGCAGACAGGGGGGAGGGACTGCTATTTTGCTCAGAAACACAATTGCTTATGCTTCTGTCATGCTGCCCGCACTGACAGCGTTAGAGTGCACGGTTCTTAAAACCCGTGTGAACAATCAAACGGTGATGCTGGTAGCACCCTATCGACCCTTAACTCCCCAGATTTCACACAATACCTCGAACAAATCCTCGCTTTAGACGACCATGTTATAATTACAGGAGATTTCAATGCCCGGCACCCCTGGTGGTTTTCTCGCCGAACAAATACAGCCGGAAATCTCCCGGTTGAACTTATAACAGAAAATGACGACATTGAGGTACACCTCCCCCCAGAACCCACCCTTTGGCATAGATCAGGGCACTTTGACCCTGAGATTTTGGACCTCGTACTCACAAAAAACGCGACACTCTCAAATAAGAGAGCCTGGACTCCGACCACCTTCCTGTGCATTTCGACATACCGGGTGCCATTACAGCCGGTGTCTCTGTCCCTCGGAAGAGAGCCGACACCGACTGGGATGGGTTTACCATGAAAATGCACAGCATGGTGCAACCCAGGCTGTCATACTATAGTGAGGCACACATACATGTTGTCATTGAAAACTTTACTGCCTCGCTACGCATGGCCAAGAGAAATGTTACCACATATACCACAAGATCACCCCGTTTTTGCACGTGCCCCAAGGTAGAGCAAATTTATTGCACGGAGACGACGCTTGACAAGACTGTGGTGGTACACTCGTCAGCCTGAATATAGTGCTAGCAAAATGGCTACGCAACGTCATTCGGTAACAAATTAAAATCAACAAAATTGAACAGTGGAGAAACAAAAGGTTGAGTATCACCCATTCGGACTCTTCCTTGTGGAAACTATTAAAGGCTTTCAAGGTCCCCACGAGCGTCAACTCCGCAACTGAGGCGCTGTACACTCACGACGGCCTGCACTTCTCCGCAGAGGAGAAAGCCGACGTTTTCGCTGATTGTCTCCAAGACAGATTCACCGAAAACCCAATGACCAACCGTGACCTAGAACGGGAGGTCCAGACATGGGTACAAACCTGGGTGGCGCAGAAGCAAGAGCAACGGCTATCCCTTATAATGCCCCAGGAAGTTTACAAGCCCATTAGGAAACTGCATAATGGAAAAACTGCCGGACCAGACAAAGTGACTAATGAGGAACTTAAACATCTCCTGCGAAAAGCCCTGGTGCATCTAACGAATATATTTAACGCCAGCTTGCAGCACAGCTACTTCCCCTCCATTTGGAAGCGAGCCAAGGTTATTATGCTCCCAAAGCAATGGAGCAGACAGTCCCAAAATTACCGCCCCATTAGTCTCTTGTCTACTACTGGTAAATTGCTGAAAAAGCTTATACCTTCTCGACTTCAAAAACAAAGTCTCGGAAATACATAAACTTTCAAATTCACAATTTGGATTTAGAAAGGGACATTCCACAGAGCAGCAGCTTCTGAAATTAACTGATGACATAACTGAGTAACTCAACAATGGGGCTTCAACATTGGCGCTATTTTTGGACGTAAAAGCCGCGTTTGACCGGTGCTGGCACAATGGCCTCATTTATAAACTGCACCGCAATTACCCGGCCCTTCAAAATTACCTGTACTTGCTGCATAATTACCTAGAAAATCGGCAATTTTAGGTCCAAATGGGAAACTCCTACTCCAGGGAGCGAGTAATGCGGCCAATCATGTCGCCTTGTTTGTATATACTATTTACCAATGATTTCTCAGTGGACGTCAGATGCAAGGTCGCCATATATGCTGACGACACCGCAATATATAACCACCACAAAGATCCTCGTTTCGGCCTTGCAGAAATGCAATGATACACAAACAACTTCCTCTCATGGCTCCATGATTAGAAAATCAAAATTAACCACAATAAATGTCAGCTAATACATTTTTCAAAGCAGCATCACACTTTGGCAATGGACCTAACGGTCGGTGGGCAAATATTGCACTATCGTCAGCATGTTAAATACTTAGGCGTCACCATGGACCGCACGATGTGCTGGTCTACCCCTACAGAAAATAGCGCCAACAAAGGCAGACAGCGACTAAAGTTATGCGCCCCTATCTTCCGCAGCAAACAGCTGAAACTCAAATCCAAGTTGATTCTATAAAGGTCATTTATTCATGTGTGGCCTGGGTCAATGCCTCCAAAACCGCCCTCAAACAAATTAACAAATTCAAACCCTCCAAAAGCTCTCCCATAGAAAAATCCTCTGTTCCACTCCGAACCACTAACCAAACCCTTCACCTCGAAAGCCAGATCCCATCCATCCCAGAGGCAATAACAAAAGGAGCCAAAGCAACATAGACGCGCATTGAAATCACGATAATTATGTGATCGCCAGCATTGGCAAAGGCGAGTCGAAGCATCGCAAGGACGCAGGAATCAAAATGTTCTAGACGCGGCACGGCTCGCCGACTAATACGCGCCAATACTATTCAGGCCCCACCCCCATATGCACTAAGGAAGAGGCCCGCGCCTCGGGAACCACCCCGGAGCTGCAACCTGTCCGCACAGGAAAACAGCGGAAAACTGTAAATAGTGTACAAAGTTAAGTGTAAATAGTTCAGTGTGTGAGCTGGGACGTATATTTTTGGTGTGCCCAGTTGAAGTGTGTGTGCGTGTGTGTGATGGGACATAATGTTCTGGTATGCCCAGGAGTGAATACCTGTGTATATGTGTATATAAATATGTGTATATATGCACATATTTATAGCAAAAAGCAAACCCTCAAAAACAGAAACAAAGGAAAAACCTATAAGACAAAACTGTTCTCGGTGACCCAAGGTTGGTCACCGTATGGGTTTTTAACAGAACAAGAAAAATGTAAATATTGTAACTTTCCTTAATTATAAGTGCATCCCAATTGTAGCCTGTAAGCTGGGCCTAATGTACCGGAACCAGGCCAAACCTTGATAATAAAGAAATTGTGAAACTACACCTCACACGCCACGTTAACTTCTCCGAGGAGACTACGACCGCGCCACTGAAGATGTCAGCCGCAGCTGTGGACGAAACGTCTTGGTACTTGAACTCCAGCAGACCACGGCATAACAGCCCGGAAATAACTCCTAGTTATATATATTTATTATTGAAGTGTCCCACTTTCTTATTCCAAAAGCTGGGATCCCTATGAAAATATCCAAAAATTTAATGCTTAATGTTTACCAAATTAATTAATTTACAGACTAAAAAAATATATTTTATGATTTCTTCATTTACAGAATATGAAATTTTAATATCAGTGAAATCGGAGACGTGAAGGTCAAATTTTCCTGAAATATGTGCGATTTGACATGGAATGACTCGGAACGGGACGTTCACGAGAGGACAGCGATCACACAAGGCCATCTAGCGCCGAGAGCAGCAGTTACAATGCGCAGCAGTTACAATCCGCACCATCTGTCTGTACTGCCATACACCATGAGCCTGGAAGCACACCTGAAAGATGATAACGAAATCGAATGAAGGGACATGAGGCAAAGGAAGTAGTAATACGAAAGTAAACACCTCAGCATTCCCGTAAGTGACAAGGGGAAACCACGAAATACCCAAGTCAGAGTGCGTGGTCGAGACCTCCCGAATATGTGTCCCATTGCCGCGGTGCCACCTCAGTCGGCAGGTTAACATGACTCTATGACAACTTGCGGAGGGGGACTTTGCATCTCGACCGAAAGGCGATCTTTTGTGCCTATGCCCCTAACGGTGCACCCCCGGGAGGATGATGGATGAGGCGAATGGATCCCAAGGGCAGCCGAAACGTTGCGACAGAGCATAGGGCAGGGTCCCTAGTTAGAAGCACTCCGGCGGAGGCTTTCCCGTCCCCATCCCTTCAGGTTCGTACTCACAAGGGAGGTACGACTCGGAAACCGGCTCCCCTCCCCCATTGGGCTTGTACCATCCCATGGGGGACCCGGAAACCGGTAGACCTGCCTTCCAAGGGGGGCCGAGATTTCCAGAGGGCATTCGTTACCACTGCCGCGCTGCTGCGGCGACGCTCGTCGACCCTTCCAACCCTGAAAGAAATCTAACGGGATGAAATTTGAAATGAAATGATTAATGTAACAAAATGGAGGGACAGGAAATTTAGAGGATATGGAAATCCTTCCCAGCATTCGCCTGGCAACCCGGAGAAGCCTCCGAAAACACCCATGCGGTCAGGATGGTCGACCTCGGGGATCGAACCCGTGACCTCCAAATGCGGGTCACAGACCTGAAGGCTTAAGCCATCCCACATATTACTGCCCACTTTTAAACACTTGACTATCGCTTTTGGTTTATATCCCTCTTGTACACAGAAACGTGTAAAGTAAGTTATGTTGCGAAGTGCGAACATTTATCTCGAGTAACATGAGGTGGAGAGAAAAATAAGCTTTTGTAAGAATAGTTAGTATAAGTTAAATAAAGATAAGTGATAGACGGTAGAGAAAGTCATGTGAAGGTAACATAACAGCCCTTTTAAAGTGCTGTCATGTTCAGTAGTTTCTCGCGATGTCATGGAAAGGCTATGAAGGTAACGAACCGCTTTTAAACATTTGTTGTCGCTCCTGTATCGCTTATTATGTAATAAAACTATTTCTACAAACGTTTACGTGTTGAAACGTATTATGAACTAGATGAGAAGATAAACTTTTGTAAGAATATTTTATAGAGCGATATAAAAATAAATACTAGTGGGTAGAGAAAGACACATGAAAATAACATCAGATACAAGGAATTAGGTATTACATCGTCAGGGATTATATGACTGGTTACTGTATATTCTTGGGAAGAGATACGGTAACGACATGCCTGAATTTATCGTTTCCGAGAAAGCTGTCTCACTCAAAGTTGAACGACCAGCGTTTACATTTATAAAGAAGCACCGTCGAGCACGTACGGAAGCTCTGACCTTCTTCTTGATACTGCACATCATTTGATTTCGTGAATGTGAAGAAAAATACCCACAGCTACTCGTAAAATAATTAACTACATATCTGATGCTAGCATTAACTGTGTAACGGGTTTTCAGTGGCCCCATTAACCGCTACATGGTTGCTTCATAACAATAATAGATTAACAGTATTTACGGCAAAATATCCTCACACATAATTATAAAAATATATAATTAATTCGCAGTATTAGCCACTTTTGAAATATTCGTTCTTGTGTCTAATTCTTCCAACAAAACGTATGTTCTCTACGCCAGAGGAAGGCTGTCGTTCACCAGTGGTGTATATTGTGGGCTATCAAAGCTATCACCGAAGATTATATCTAAAGCAAACTAGATATTAATAAGCAACATTAATAATAATTGCAATATCGGCCAGTTTCCGTCATGAATAACTAGCGCGTAGGATGGAAAATGTCCCATTCTCTACCACTGAACAGAGTCCCCTCGGAATAGGGCTTCGGATGCTTGCTACCGCAGCCTTCGCTATAGTGTGTGAGGTTTAAGTTGAAACATGGAAGGTAGGAAGAGATAGCACTATATTTCACAGGCCAACTGGTAATCCTTAAGTGCCTAATCTCAGATCCTTTTCTATTGAAACTTACTATTTAAATTCTGGATTGCAAAGGTTGCAAAGGTATTGTATCAATATGAAAACCAGCGAAGAAAGGAGGGCTAAACATATCAGGATATTTCCCATATTTCAAAACTAACTGATTCTGAGAGACTAGGCAGTGAAGGATGGCTGTATCAGTGTTTATCAGCAGTTGGACCGTCATTAACGAACCCGCCCCTCCTAGAACCGTCAGAGAAGTCAGCTTACTCAACGCGTGTGCAGTTGCTGCTCAAAGGAAATGTGCGCTACCCACAAATAATGACTGTTATATATCCATACCCGCGCTTCAGGAAAGGCAAATCTCTATCCCTGTCCTTGAAGACCGCTAGCAACCCTAATTTTAAGGGAGTGACAGTTACATGTTGACTCCGCGTGGAATCTCAATTGCCAAAATTCTGAATTCCAGCTCTTTTGTTTCATTAGCTAGAAAGAAAGGTTCATGTTAAGATGTTTCAACTCTGCCTGAAAGAACTCAAGAGGAGGGGACCGTGTTGTAAAACGATTATTAGGGTTCCTCAAAGAGGCGGCCAAACTGCAGACACGTTGAGTAAACAGACTAGCAGCACAAGCTCATGTTTCAACACACTATACTATACAATACGGGCAAGGAGGGGTGAGGCGGGGGAGTGCAGGAATAAGCACACCAAGGCTTCGGAATGCCATAGCGCTATACCCACTCGAGCGTCTCCGAGATGTGCCGTATGGACAAGACTGACTTGGAGTTAGCAAGAACGCTCTGTTTTTAATATTGTGCGATTGTTACAATCCTCAACAGCTGTATCAATATTAGTATTATTTAGTTCATAGTCTACAGTGTACCAAGGCAGTTGCTAGTACTAATTCTTCGAAATGGATGAAAAATGTGTAATAAAACAATTAGTAAAATGATCATACTCGCAGTTGAAATATGAGTATAAGGTAGTTATAGTAAAATAGGGAAGGCCTACTCTAGCTCTTATGCACTTGTAGTGTGAGCAGAAGGGAATAAATAAGGAACCTTAGAAAAAATATCTTAATATAAACAATTATGATAAGTGTGAGTGGCTGACTAGTTCATGCGAATTAAACTTTATTGCTGAACATGCTTGTTGTTTGCAACTGAGAAAACGCCCTGAAATATGATGGATTTTGCAATTTTGGCGTATTTAATAACAGCTTTGGATAAACATAAGGGATCAACAATAAGAAACATAGGATTAGCAGAAATGTGGTCAGAAGCTATGATCGTTGCTAATGAAAAGGACAAAGGAAGGCCTAGAAACAGAAACTGTCGTGAAGATGAAACCCATTCTTCGTACTTAAGGATTGTCTGTGAAGTCCTGGTCACATTAATAACTCAAACTAAATTAAGATTTCAATAACAGGAGCGGTTGAAAGTTCTGGCCTTACTGGATTCTAAACATTTTGCGAGTTCCCATAAAAGTTTTACAACAAATGTATTGCGTGAACCGAGAGATCCACATATTTCCTATGTCTTTGAAAAATGAAGTGAAAGTGTTATATTCACCTCAATTTCGCAACAAATCCGTTCAAATCATTGTAAATTATATGAAATCAAATGGACTTGATGTTGTATACAGTAAAGTTTATAAACAATGTGAACTGATTTTAACATTTCCTTCCACTACTACAAGTGCAGAAAGGACTTTTTCAATTTTGAAACGAATAAAATCTTATTTACGGGCAACACAAGGACAAATTGGTCTGAGCAACTTGGCTCTTCTATCGGTGCAAAAAGACATATGTTTCACTGAGAACACACAGCGAGAAATTGCTTGCTGATATTGTGACAATGTAGTTTAACAGTAAAGAAAGACGGCTGGAATTTATGCACATATAAACAGGTATGGTAAAATGGTTAATTTTACTTTTATAATTGTTGTTTAACTTGTTTCAAGAAAAATTTATTTAAATACACTGTTCATGAAGTTAACATTTAATCAACAACCCCTTATTGTCCGGATCTGATAGAGCTTTTTCTGTAGTGTTTAACGTCCGCTTTTGCTCCCCGTACATATGGCACCGCAGGCGGTGATACTGATGATACATGGAATGAAGATGGAGGACTGGTGGAATGAGATGGCGGAGGACACCGGAGAACCCGGAGGAAACCCGCCCCTACGCCGCCTTGTCCATCACAAGTCCCACATGCGGTCGCCTGAGATCGAACCCGGGCCGGTTTGGTGAGAGGCGAATGGTCTAACCA
The DNA here is from genome assembly GCA_030765045.1 of Tenodera sinensis. NCBI lineage: Eukaryota > Metazoa > Arthropoda > Insecta > Mantodea > Mantidae > Tenodera > Tenodera sinensis. The sequence goes on from CM060964.1 coordinate 193,457,635, forward strand.
ATTGGCCACGGCACGGCCATGGTAGGCCTAGTGATAGCCAATCCCAGCATATGCCATTGTCGTTCACTCGAACTTTCTAAAAGAACTGTATTTATTGCAGAGATGGGAAAAAAGATTATCTTCCTACTATCTCCGCTGCTTACCTATATAAGTATAGCAGTGGCGTATATTGTGGGCTATCAAAGCTATCACCAAGCCCATATCTAAAGTGAACTGGAAATTAATAAGTAATATTAATAATTGCAATACCAGTCAGTTTCATGAAGAATTAGCGCGTAGTATGGAAGATGTCCCGTTCTCTACCACAGAACAGAGAGGATACCTACTGCAGCAGCTTTCACTACGATGCGGATAGAGAGAGGTGGCAGAATGCAGGAATAGACACGCCAAGGCTTCAAAATTCCATATCGCCATACTCACACGAGTGTCTCCAAAATGTGTCATATGAACCGAATTCTGCATAGCAATAGCACGTGGCATATGGAGGCGGGCCGTACTGCAGACTCCAGCGAATCGCAAGCTTGCCCCTCCTACCAGCGCTGCCGAATGTGGTACACGCATCTCACGCGGTCTTATGTACAGAACCTGTGCCGGTACACGCACTACACTTGGCAACAGCGCTCCGCTTGAGCATTGGCCAGCGTTCACATGCCTTTAACTTCGCGAGCAGTATAATTGTGCGATTGTTACGGCCCTCTACAGCTATATTACTATTAATACTATACATTTCCATAGTGTACAGAGCACCAAGACATGGCGAAACAATTTTTAGTAAAACAATTAGTGAAACGACCATACTCGCAGTTGAAATATGTAGATGTGTAAGTTAGTGATAGTACGAGCATAGCGGATAGAAGAGAAAGTGTGAGCTCTCCCGCTAGTTTACTGCATGATCCGTGGTTCCGTGGCAACTGACCGAAACTGTGGCGTGGCGATCGCAGTCGCCTCAAAATGCGGCCGAACTACCTGGTATGTGATTCGGAAGTACAGACATAATTTTATACGTATGCGTTGTGTGTTGTGAGTAATCAGGTATATAACTTGTGAAATTGCTTCTAAGTTTGTGCATAAATGTGTGTGTCCTTCAAAACATAAGTTTCAAACAACATCAATAATTGATTAAAAATGCCAACTTGTTTTGTACCCGGGTGTCGTTCGGGATACAGAAACTGCTTAGAGGCTAGACATTTTTTTACTCCTCCTAAAGATAAAAATCTGTTTTACAAATGGGAAAAGTCTATTCCTAGGAAAGACACTAAATTATCTGTTAAATCTAGGATTTGTGGCAAGTATTTTCTAGAGGACTTCTTAGTGAAAGTTGATTCATTCGTTGTGCATGGAAAACTAGTTGAAATCCCTAGAATTAAATGGCGGTTAAAGCCAGGGGCAATTCCCTGTATATTTCCTAATTTACCCAGGTACTTAACTACAGTGCATAAATCCCGAAAATCTCCACAAAACAGAGACAAAAAATTACTGAAAAAGCAATCTTCAACAATCATTAAATTACCAGATGCAGGATCCAGTCAACCAGTTCTTAACAATGAGGAAATCACAGAAAACAGTTCTAATTCCTCCAAGGTCACACACACAAGTGTCAATAATGAAATTGCTACACTGAAGAAAAGAATTAGAAACCTCAATAGAAATTTAGTTAGAACTAAAATCCTGCTGTCTAAAGAGAGGGCTAAATTAAAAATTGTAGAAAAGAAATTCGCTAGTAATTGTTGCGAACATAAACGCAATTTAAATTGTTTAGGTAAAAAACAAAAAGCTGGTTCTAGATACAATGCTTAAAAAATGTCAGACGAGCTCGAAGGGGATGCGTTACACCAATGAATTTCTATTAGAAAGCTTGTTACTTAAAATTAAAAGCCCTGAAGGTTATGGACATTGCTTAACACATGAACCCTGCCTTCTGAAGCCCATTTAAGGAAATTATCTAAAGGGATAAAGTGCACATATGGTATAAACAGCAATGCTCTAAATGCGATTTCTACTACATTCAGTCAAGAAGAAGATGAAAACAAGCGTCTTGGAGTTGTAATATTTGATGAAGTCAAATTAAGAGAGGAAGTTAGGTTCAATGCTATCTCACTAAAAGTGGACGGATTCGTGGATCTAGGTGAACACACTCCTGACAATCAGAAAAATTATATGGCTAACCATGCTTTAGTTTTTCTGTTTGTTCCCTTACTTCATATCTGGAGCCAACCAGTAGCGATTTACGCAAGTAGAAATGCTACACCCGGTGATATAGTAGCTAAGCTCCTTATAGAAGTAATTATCCAGTTAGAAAACTCAGGGACAAGAATTGTTGGTTTCACTAGTGATGGAAGTCAATCAAACAAAAAGTGTGGAAAAATTTAGGAATCGGAGCAACATGTGAAAATGTACAGCACCCACTTGATGACAAATGAAGAATATGGGCTTTTTCAGATTGCGTCCTCATAATAAAATGCATGAGAAATTATTCTCATAAGGTGGATGTCTTATATAGAAATAAGAGCATCCAATATAATTTTTATAGACATATTTATGAAGCTGACATTCTGGTCTTAGAGTTTGCCCGAAATTGACCTCATCCCACATAGACCCCGCCTCTTTTCAGAGAATGAATGTGAGACTGTTTTTCAATGGTTCAGTAACAGCACTGCAAATGGCATTGACTTCTTCAAGAAAATTAATTTTGAAAAATTTAAGGGAAGCGAAAATACTGAACTATTCACAAGAGATGTAAATAATCTTGTAGATGCATTAAACTCCACAGTTCCAATTAAAGCACACTATGAAAATTCGCAATCTTACAGAGTACTAAAAGATTTCTTTCGCATAATAACGTCTGAAAATAACACACTCTGCTCAACTAAGACAATGGAATCTCTTAGTCACCTTAAATAGTACTTTGGAAGTGTCCGAGTATTTATGGAATGGAGGATTTGCATACGTCTTAACAGCAAAATTCAATCAAGACTCCCTTGAACGCCAGTTTGGAATTATGCGTTCATTAAGCTGTGATGACCATTGTTCTACAGTTGACTTTTGACATTTACATATGCTACAGGCTGTGTATGTCCCTGTAAAACTTGCACTGTCAAATGCTGCTAATTTTGAGAATAAAGTGGAGCCACCACTTACATCTTTTATGAATCAAATTCGTATATTGGCAAAACAAACTGAGCAAAAGAAACGTGAGCTGTTGGATTTTGTTGGAAACAAAATAAAGAACTAAACTAAAATACTTGACTGGGAAAGTGAAGTTCCCGAACACTATAAGGACAATATTTCTAAAAGATACTTAGTACACAACTTAGGGGGTTATATAGTAAATAAAATGCTCGAAAAACTTTTTGTGAAACCTGTGCCTCTACTCTGTCCACCGATCTACCCTCTGACACATTAGCTTCCACTTTCACTACAATAAAAGACTATGGCACCCTAAAAAATTGTCGGTATTTAACCTACCCCTCTGAATGTGTGGTTAATATTCTTTTGCAAGTCGAGGCTATTTTAGAGAAGCAAATGTGCTCGCCTGAAAGTTTGTGGGGTGATATATTTTACGAGTGCTTAGATAACATAGACGAAACCATATTAGGACCCAGTGGAATAGGATGTTGCGTGGAACACAAACTGGATTTAGTTGGAAACTTAACACTACATTACATGAAGTGTCGCTTCCTTTTTCGTAACAAGGAAATCAGTAGAGAAATGACGTAACTAGCAACACGTAAACTCTCCAAGGTCTCCAACATCTAATTCCACGGTGAGTTTCGATCTTTTATATACATAACATACATAATTTGCATTATGGTTTAATTTTTCAGCGTAAATTCATGTAAGACGATATTTCCCATTGTTCTTCATTAACAATAATACCCATTATTGTAAAATAGCATCCTATATTATGTGTCAAGAAAAGACGATGTTTCAAAACAGTATTTCAAATATTCCTGCCTACGATTTTAGGTATTTAAAATGCTAATTGATAATATGAAACCCATTTTCACGATGCATTCGTGAACTAAAGTAAAGCGACCGCGACACCAGTGCCATCTTGCGAGCGAACCATAGTAACTCCCGAAGAGCTCACACTATCTCTTCTATCCGCTATGGTACGAGTAAAACAGGAGTCCTACTACAGCCGCTACCGAACTTGCAGTGTGAGCAGAAGCAAAACAAATACGAATCCTTCCAAAAGGTATTTAAATAGGAACGATTATGACATGTATGCGTGGCTGAGTGGTTCATGCGAATTAAATAAACTTTATTGCTGGCCATGCTTGTTGTTTGCAACTGAGAAAACACCCTGGAATACGACGGGTTTAGCAAATTTAGTGTATTTAATCCCAGCTTTGGATAAACATAAGAGTTCAACAATGCATATAAAATCTTTTACAGCTTTAAAAACTTTCGTCACTCAATGGACAGACCGTTCATTGAACTATCAGAAAACATTGCTGACAATTTGCATAGTGAAAAGGTTAAAGAAAATAGAAATGTATTGAATAGATTGATTGATGCAGTGGCACGTTTTGCCAAACAACCTCATGCTTTCCCAATCTGTGAATTTTATTAAGGGAACAGGCAATTCTTTGTTTATCTTAATGGTATAGCCACTTTTTCTCACATTCCACTTCACGTGCATTTCAAATTACAAGTTGTATACCTGAAGATGGCAATTTATTACCATTCCCTGTAATGTAGTACAAATTATAATGTACCTACATTGTATTCATTCTATATTTTGTCTATCTTTGTGATAATACCAATAAAAACCATTTACTCTCCGGATCTGGTAGGTTCAAGTCACAATCCCAGCATACGCCACTGAAGTATAGTGAATTCAATACCAAAATTTCATTAGAAATACACACACACATACACACACATGTATGTTATGCATTACCCTGGATAAGGAAAAAAAAAGAACATTTAGAACATGTGCGTGAGTATGTGCGTTTGTGTATGTTTGAGTGTGTGTGAGTGCGCGCGTGAATGTGCACCCGAGCACTCTTTCGTGTCTGTGGGAAAAAGATAACACAAAACGCGAAATGTCGGAGAAAATACCAAATTTGGTAGGTAATCTCAGTGCCTTCCAAAGAAACGACACGATGATTAATTTTAAGACCCCCACCCCTCCAAGCAAAAATACCTTTTACAAGGAAAATGTTTCGCTATTTTTGATTTACTCAGAAATGGCTCAAACGGTTTTGATTGAAATATTGACTTTACAAATGAAATGTAAATGTTGAATTATCTGCGAATTGTCCACGCACTCTTCGTTCTGAATGAATTTTATATATATTTTTACACCACAGGCTAGATGAAATCTTACTACACAAAAGGCGTAGACTTCATTAAAATAGAGTTTTATATCAATTCTGTGTCATTGACTAATTTCGAGAAATTCTTTGTTACTCGTTTGAATTGTCAATTATATTACCAAGTCGTTATTCGTTTTACTTTCTCTACTATGTACAAAGTAGAGAAGATACTGCATTGCACCTAAAAATTCTATACCCACTACCTAGGTTTCACTGCAAATACACGTTTTGGGGTTACCTGAATAAAAATAACATTTTTAGAAACTGCTCCGTGTATGCGCGCGCGTGTGCACATGTGTATGTCTGTGAACAGCATAACTCAAAAACGAAAACTCTGTTAGCTACCAAACTTGATATTCAAGTTTAGCATCCTCCAAAATTGCGACACGAAGAAAACCCCAACACCCCAAACTACTCTTTACATGGCTCTATGATTTTGATTAAACTACTACACTGTTGTAGAGGCGGCCAGAATGATCAAGAGTGAGCTATGGCCTCTGAAATGGCTGGTGCGCAACACACAACACAGGTGGCTCAGAACTAACGCCGTTGCAAACATATTCTACAAGCTTTCGACGTGCAGAAGCTTCTTAGGATAGAAGCTTTAAGAAACTTCGATTTCCAGAAAAGTCGCCGGTAATTGAGGGACTATGTATATAAGCAGTCGGTACGAACCGATAGTTAGAGTTGAGTTGCGCGCAGAGCAGTTAAGTGGCGGCTCCTGACTCACTAATTTGGGAGGGCAGTATAATATACTTTCATATATTTTCAGAATCAGCACGCTTTACATGACAGTAAATTGCGAATTTCAGCAGAAAATGCGTGAAAAGAAAACAAACCATATAAAACGAAAGATTGTTTTGCATGACCTACAGTCTGTTCATTAAATGCACCATATTTTGATTTCTAAACATTAGTCATACAGGATTCATTACCAAATAGGAAAAACAGAAAAACGCAGTTTTACTTTCTCTACTACGTATAGTAAGGAAGTATTGTATTCCACCCAAAAATTCGATGCGAAGATTTCACCGGAAATATATGTTTTGAGGTCCCCTGAATTCAAAAAAGAAACATTTTTAGAAAAAGGTCTGTGTGTATGTGTGTGTATCAGTCTGTGAACAGCATAACTCAAAAGTGAAAAGTCGGTTAAAAACCACAGTTGGTATTTAAGTTTAATATCTGTTAAGGGTGCGACATGAAGATTTGTAAGGAAATTCCTTCACCCTAAACTACCCTTTACATGGAAAATTTTTATTTTCTCGAAAATGGCTCTAACGATTTTGATTAAAATTCCATGTGTTTTATCTTTAAGATATTCTGATGACAAATGAAACACATATTTTGAATTTTCTGGCTATAGCCCATGTAGTCCTGTTTACTCTGAATGATGTTTACGTAACTGGTAAACCGTAAGAGATAGATCAAGTCTTGCTATACAAAAATTGTAGATCTTGCTACAACAAACAATTTATGTCCCAATAATATTTTTTTAGAGTGAACCATTTCGGAGATATTCGCTGTTATTTGTGTGAGTTCTGGAATACTTAAACTTTCGTCAAGTGGAACATTGTTATTCATTGTTTTATATCTTAGCCGTGAAAAGAGAACGGAATATCAAAGCTTTAAAATATTTGACTATCACTCAAAGCCTACTGTATTCCCATATTCCCCTCGCAGCTACAAGGAAATAAGCAATAAGACAACTTCTGTAAATGTTTATCTCAACTAACACGAAGAAGATATAGGAATAAGAGTTTGTAAGAATGGTAAGTACAAGAATAGAGAAAGCGATATGAGTGCAACACACCAGTTTTTAATTTTGCATCCGCAAAGCAAGTCCGCGTACCTTTGAATTTTTAATTTGTTCAGTATTCAATATTGGTCTTGGCTGCTCGAGCTTCTTAAGTTCCAATTGAGGCGCAAAATTCGTTATACACACGCACTGAGCATACTAGTTACTCCATTAATATATTTCACGGTCCCCGTGAAGATTCACGCCATGACACCACTCGAAAACGCTGCTAAACCTTGTTTAACCACTTTTAAACACAGCGAATTACATTACGTAACACACTATTAGCAAAATTACCATTACTGTAGTATTGATGTACTTCCTTGGTATCGCTTTATCGGGAATATGCAACACTATACATAATAGTACAGCTACAGCTAATTTTGATCAGAACTAAATTTCATTTACAATCAATTAGATTACAAAAATTCAATTTAAGAGAAAGGAGTATGTATGGTATGCGAGTGACAGCATGTTAGCAAAGATCACGCGACGTTGATTTGTTTCATTCCGGTCAGAGAGCAAAGAGAAGAGTTAGCGCAGGCGCTTTCCCCCCTCCACCCGGACTCCGCCCAATTATGTTTCGTCTCCACGCGAGGGGCCTGTAGTCGAATCTCTCCGCTCAGCTTGCAGTATCAGCAAGATGCGAAGATTCTCGGATGGGTGAGGTGCAGTCCGAAATGGCATCCGTAATGAAAACATCGGCGCTCTTCCGTGTATTAGCGGTGTAAAAACATTTTAGACGAAACAAAATGGGTAAATAGAAACAGGAAGCGTAGGAATGTATTTTGGCATGATGCCAAGTATATTTTAACTAGTGCTTTCAATGTAATGTTGCCTTTTCTTTCTTGGTTTTATTTATTGGGAGGGCGCCGTCCTAGAGCCCTTCATTGCCAGCCGCCACTGGTGCAGTTGTGAGAGTGTCAAGGACAGTTAACAGAGAACAGCTGTGAGTTCAAACTTCAAACCTCAAAATGTATAGTTATTCATTGTAACAAAGCATGTGCACAGACAGTGTATCATAATTATGCCCACAATTAATTACCTTTTCATTTACTGTGTGTAATGTGATACTTTATATATTGACAACAAGTTACTTTTACTGCCACTTTAGTACTTCAAGAACAGAAAGACGAAACACAGTTCTCTGTTTTATCCTTAACAAAATTTACAATTCATCGTGACATTGCAACTCATCGCTGTTCCGTGCTATCCTAACTTGGACACAAATACTGTTCACTGTGCACAACAAACAACCCCGACGATTAACTGTCTAAAACCGTCTGACGATACACTCACCAAAACGGCTTCAACACTAAGCTCACTGAAAACTATCAGTCTAATTTTTATATAGCCGGGAAGTAGGGTAGTTGGGACAGAGCTGGCGCACTTTCTATGGCAAGATGGCTGCCATGCGTGATCTAAGAATTACAGGTCAGGTGGTTGGGGAAGCAGGGCGTCGTAGGTGTTTGAAGCAGTCGCTAGGGATAATTTGTAAGCGTATAGCAGTGTATGTGTTCATGCAGGTTCGTGGTAGCTGAGTATATTGCTTACTGTATCGAGGTATGTGTCTAACGCAAGAGCGTTCTATCTTCATTGAATGTATTATACTAACTTAATGACGCCTCACCTAACCTAACACCTCTCCTAATGATTTATTCTGCCTTCTTTTTGTTCAACCTAACCTAATTTCTACTCTTTTACTCCGGCCCTTTCATTATGAAATGTAACATAAACCCTGTACTTCTACTCGTCTAACCTAGACTAATGTTACTTAACCTAAGAGAACATGAACCATCCTATTTATTAAAGTATTTTAACCTATTGAACCTAACATATCTCATCGCATTTTACTCAAGTATTCTATTCTGCTACAACCTATTCTAACCTTCACACCATATTGTTTTAGGCTTAGACATTTCGCTTTGATTTGTAAATGTTTTTCAGCGACTTCAGCCACCTACTTTGGAGGTATTCAACCTCCCTAGCATGCCAACCCTAAACTTTCAAGATAGGTCAATGTTATTTTCGGAGTTTGGTAGGTATTTTAGGCGCTTTTGTGGTTTTCTGGGCGTTTTTATGAATGTTTGAGCGTTTCCCTTGATTTTTCATTGTTCTCACGTCTTTAGTGTGTTGTACTTTTAACGACCATGAAAACCCTCTTTAGTGATTTTTCATGCTTTCAAATTCACATTTAATCCTTTTGTAAATTTATTATGGCAGTTTCTAGAGAGTTGCTTACAATCTTTCTAAGACTAACCTAACGTAATCATGCGTTTCTTTAGAGATATTTCTTTATTGCTATTTGATGTTATTTTTGTCTTTCTACCTTGCACCATAGGAGCATAGGTACAATCGTGAAAGGGGGGGGGGGAAGGAATTGAAGAGAAGAGACCATTAAAGATTTCAAGAACTATAACATTTATGGATCAATAAATTAGACATTTGCTAACAGGAATGATTAATCGGTATAGCAAACCTTTAAACAGAAATGGAAGCCGAAACACACAATAGAAATACAGGTGAAAACAAAACCGATTTACATAACCCCATTCAGCTCCCCCTCAAAGCGAGGAGTTCGGCAGTCTTCAAGCCTATCTGAAAATGCCTAAATGATTCGCGTGGATATCCTACGGGTTACAAGAATTACTTGTTACAAGATTACATTTAATTCGTCCACATTAGAAGCACCTCCCAGGCAAGTAACGGTCAGGAAACCAATCTGCAATTCACGGCCTGAGCCTTAGTTAAAACAAAACAACGAGACCACTTACCCTTCACGCCAAGAGAGGAGAACCCCGACTGACTGTCCCTACAACCGTGAGACCGAGAGGAAACCCAAAGAAAAAACACTAGCACATCCCAGCGGGGAAAACAAGAGTCGCGAAACAAAAGGAGGTGCCATAATAAAACAAAGTAAGTGCGATCACCACAATACTCCCGCTCCCATCTGACAACACGCGCTCGCCATTCTGGAAAGGAACAGACTGATATTGTATGAGAAGTATCATATTAGGAAGGACACACCTTACACCGCCCGGTCATTGTACAGGTCACTGTGAAAGCACTGGCACCAAACACTGTCACCACAAACCACTGGCCACTGTCACATCAGAGAGCACAATTCTGTTTTTCCGGGACGGGAGAGACGATGCACAGCTTCTTGGGCGTACTGATCCCTCGTTGTTCCAGAGAAGTTAACCAACTCTGGGTTTGAGCATGTGGATGCCCTCTCGTTGGAATCAGGCGTTGAGAAAGTCCAAAACCCAAAACGTGGGCCACAGACAAGCCCCTTCATATTCCATCCTCACCTCCCTGGCCTCCAGAAATCTCCATTGCGGACCTTACCGCTGCCGTAACACTCCATATAGATGGTAACAGCCAGGCTTAACATTACACAATGCCAAGCTGCGGTGGTTAGGTGCTTTCTGGACAGGTAATGAACAGGAGCTGGCGAGGCTGTAACACGGAACAAACCCAACAGAAAGGGAACAAAACGCAGGCTTCAAATAGGCTGCTGCCCCAAAATAACATCTCGGGGTAAATTAAAATGAATGAATGAAGGCTTTTTACAAAACTGTGGATGACATCAAATACATAAATAGCAGTAAATTAAAAAATTTGAATCAATTTATAATCAACAAGCGTGATAACATACCATAAACTGTTTAATGAACATTACAATATAAGAACAATTTAAACGAACACGAATAACATTAAATATAATTTCTTCTAAATGACAATTTAAAACAGGCTAAACAATATATATATATATATATATATATAAGTTAAACAAAATAAACAAGGCCTTGTATAAATAAATGCGCATAAAACAAAATCCCTACTGGCCAGACAACACAAGATACAAACACGAAATACACATAATTACTACACAAGACACACACCGCAAGCACGCAGCAAACATCCCACTAGTACTCCCCAAACATACCACACCAAACACCTCACACCGCTTCCATACAAAGACACACGAAAACAAATCTACACTTTCGCGCACAATGCCGACTCCACACGCCCGGCAGAAACTAACTACAGGAGCGCCGTAGAGGTATACAGCCCGGCGCACACATAGCACGCTCCAACATAAACAAACACCCACATTCAAAACAAAACACTTTATTCACAACATAAACATACAGGAGTAAACAAAGGAAACCCATACACATACGGAAAACAGATACCAAACTACTGGAAGGGTTTCAATTGTGAGACGTGAGCTCTCCTTTCTTGGCCCGTGCGGAGGTCCCTTAAGCGCACAGAAACATTTTTGAAGATACTTATAATCTCGTACGGCCCTACGTATCTAGGAGCCGACTTCGCTGCATAAGCATTTTGCTTAGAAGATTGAGTGTACAGCTTACACAGTACTTTCTGGCCAACGGCATAAGGTGAAGGCCGTTTATTTTCATCATACCGCTTCGTTTCCTGGGCAAGTGACTTCTTCAAATTCCGAAAAGCGGCCTGCCATACTCTACATATTTCCTCGCGAGTAATATTCTGGGGAAGCAAATCGTCCAAACAGCAAAGGTTAGACAGCGGAGAGTTAGGTATATAGGCTAACATAAGCTGATGAGGGGTAACGCCATGTGATTCGTGTCGAGCCGAATTAAACGCCAATTGCAACCGAGACAAATTAGTGTCCCACTTAGTATGATTATCATGATGAAAGGCTAGTAATGCTGATTTGAGGTTCCTGTTAAATCTTTCGGCATGGGAAGGACGGGGGTAATAAGGGGTGGTAGTTATGGTTTTAATGCCCCAACTAAAACAGAAATTTCTAAAGGCGGAAGAAGTAAATTGAGTGGCGTTGTCTGTCACCAGATAACGAGGGGCTCCAAAGGCCGCAAATACTGAAGAGAGAACCTTGACTACCCCTCGTGTATTCGCTTTCGGTAAGGCCGACATCCATACAAACTTACTAAACGAATCTACTACGACTAACGCATACGTATTCCCCTGGGCTGAAGGAGGAAAAGGGCCGATAAAATCCACAAATAATTTTTCCAGGGGTCTACTTGCCACCTCCGATGCTAAACCCTTCCATACTGTACATTGCGCCGGTTTCGCCATTGCACAAAGTTGACACTGTCTAACTCGGGAAGCAATTTCTTTATTCATGCCCGGCCACACAAAATATTCCCGAATCTTGTCTTTGGTCTTGGCTATTCCCAAATGCCCGCCTACAGGAGATGAATGGAAATATTCAAACACCATGGAAATTAAGGCCCGTGGCAAAACAACCTTGTTCTTGCCGTCGAAGGTAGCCTGGGTCATCAAAACACCCTCCTTCAAAAAATAAGGGGTAACAACCTCACCAGCCTCAAGCCGACCAATAAGGGCCTGCAGATCCGGATCTTTCCTCTGATGTGTGTGCAAACCCTCGAACAACTCCGGAAATTCATAGACGGCTAAAACATTTTCCTTTCCGCATTTACATTCTCTCGGTTCTTCGAATACTCTTGTTAAGACATCAGCCACACAATTTTCTGAACTACGTATATGTATCGGGACAAACTTAAAAGCTGAAATGCGTACCCCCCAACGCGCTAACCTGCCTGTAGATCGCGGTGAGGCCAACGACCACGTTAGCGCCTGGTTATCGCACTCAAGAGTAAACTCAACATGCTCCAGATATTCGCGGTATTTTTCTAAACCAAATACCACAGCCAAAGTTTCAAGTTCGTAAACTGAATACTTCCGCTCGGCTGGAGTAAGGGTACGTGAACTATACCCAATAACCCTACGCCCCATAGGAAAATCCTGGACTAAAACAGCAGCCACCGATCCCCTGCTTGCATCGGTCTGAAGGATAAATCTACGTGAAAAATAAGGGAAAGCCAACACCGGGGGATTCATTATGGCCTGTTTAAGGTCTTCAAAGGCCTGCTGCTGTTCCTCACCCCACTTAAACGGAGTTCCCTTCCGCCGAAGACGGTTCAATGGTTCCGCCCGCGCTGCAAAATGCGGAATAAACTTGCTGAAAAAGTTCACCATGCCCACGTACCTGGCCAATGCCTTGACGGTTTTAGGGGGAGGAAAGTTACGTAGAACTTTGGTCCGCTCCGGATCAATCGTTATCGCAGCCGGAGATACAATATGACCTAAGAAAGAAATCTGTCCGCAGCAAAGTTACACTTCTCTTTGCGCAAGGTAAGGCCTGCGCGCTCGAGCCGGCCAAAGACCTCCGCTAAATGTTGGCAATGGGTTTCAAAGTCGGGCGAGTAGACAACCACGTCATCTAGATAGTGATACACATATTTAAACTTGATGTCCGAAAATATTTCGTCTAATAACCGCGACAACACCTGAGCTCCAGTAGCAATTCCGAAGGGTACTCGTTGGAATTCATAAAGCCTCCATGGGACAGCAAAGGCCGTTAGTGGCTTAGACGACTCCGATAAGGGTACCTGGTAGTAGGCGCTATTCAAATCCAAACTAGTAAATACTTTGGCACCCACAAAATAATGCGCCGCCGAATTTAAATGTGGCATTGGTTGGGCCTCGATCTTTATCTTTTTGTTCAAGTGCCGGTAGTCCACCACTACCCTGAAATCGTCCTTGCCCTTAGGGACCAGAAATACTGGACTACTATAAGTAGACGTGGATGGCCTGATCACTCCCTTTCGTAACATTTCGTCGATCTCTTTACCAAGAATAGCCATTTTAGGTGGGGTGACACGATATGGTGGTAGCTTCACAGGGGTGTCGTCTGTTAGTTGGATGTCATACTCCACCAAATTTGTTACTCCTAAACGGTTAGCAAACAACGACCCATGGTTCGCACAGAGCTGTTCCAGCGAACGGCCCTGCTCTTCTGTCAAATGGGGGAAAGCATTGCTGACGTCGCATATATGGTGACGTAGCCCGCCACTCTCCTCCAAAGGTACTCTGTTGATTAATTGACCGCACTGAAATGCAACCCGTTCGGAAGGGGCAAATGCAGAGGTGATTTCCCCATCCCGAAAATCAAGCCTTAGGACGACTCTAGTCATAAAGTCCGAGCCTAAAATCAGTCGAAATGGCAGGTCCGGCAGAAGATAGAAATAGTGTTTCCACGTAAAACGCGAAATACGCATGGTCAACAGAACCTTGGCATTCACCTGAAATTTGTGACCATTTACAGACACGTACCCAACGCTACACTGCCGCGGGTCAAATCGAACACCATGCGGAGGCACTTGCAATGATTCGCGGTTTCGTGCCGCATTTGACGCTTCATACTCTGCCAAAGTCGGCAATAGCCCCTATAAATCTTTAAACGTAGCAGGACAAGAGCTAAATACCAAAAGAGAACGTACCTCCGGGGTCAACCCCGTAATAATGATGTCACAGATCTGCCGTTCGCTATCCGGCAACCGTAGTATACGCGCAAACAACTTAACCCTGCTAATGTACTCGGAGAAGGACTCTCCTAACCCCTGGGGTTTCAAATAATGATCTTGAATTAATGTATGTAGCTCCCGACGAGGAATGAAGCACTTCAATACACTGTCATGCAATTCAGAGACTGGATCAACACATCCCTTAATACGCCCAATTATACTGCGCACCGCGTCACCCCCTTTTGACATCACTACTTCAAGCAGCTGTAGACCGGGAACTTCGCATAACTCAGCGCAATCCTTAACTCTAACCAGGAACTTCAGAAATTCAAGAGCTGTAAGAACATCAACAACCTTAAAGACTTGATAAGGTTCAACCAACTGTTGTAAGGGATGAAGTAACTTTAGCGGTTTAAAGGCCGTCATTTGAGACGTCAAAGTTGGTGTGACAGTAGCCGACTCACCCCGATCCCCTTTCTGAGTAAGCACTTCTAAATATCTCCTAAACTGCCCCTTCAGCTCGGCTAAGTCAACCCCGAACTTAACCTTAGGACAATATTTTTGGTAATATTCAATCCGCTGCACATAATGCAAGATCCTGGCTGTCAAACGCTTCACCTACGCTTTCGAAAACCCCGAGCCAATACTCGACTCGGAGAACAACTCTTCAAAATCCAGCCGTGAGGCCTCACATAATGACGGTGATTCAGTTACCAATAAATGTTTGTCCGGCAACACGACATAATCGTTATCCTTCACGCTACGAAGTGCGTATAATAGGGCCGGAACGTCTGCCGACGACAAGTCATCGCGTCCACGAATCCCCAACTCAAATAGTATTTCGTTCTTACGCAACAGCTGAAAGTCACTCGACATGGTCAAGCAAAACAATAACCCAATGCTCAATTTAACTGCTCCACTCGACCACAAGATAACCATGCTCTGCTACCATTTATTGCACCATAGGGGCATAGGTACAATCGTGAAAGGGGGGGGGGAAGGAATTGAAGAGAAGAGACCATTAAAGATTTCAAGAACTATAACATTTATGGATCAATAAATTAGACATTTGCTAACAGGAATGATTAATCAGTATAGCAAACCTTTAAACAGAAATGGAAGCCGAAACACACAATAGAAATACAGGTGAAAACAAAACCAATTTACATAACCCCATTCAGCTCCCCCTCAAAGCGAGGAGTTCGGCAGTCTTCAAGCCTATCTGAAAATGCCTAAATGATTCGCGTGGATATCCTACGGGTTACAAGAATTACTTGTTACAAGATTACATTTAATTCGTCCACATTAGAACACCTCCCAGGCAAGTAACGGTCAGGAAACCAATCTGCAATTCACGGCCTGAGCCTTAGTTAAAACAAAACAACGAGACCACTTACCCTTCACGCCAAGAGAGGAGAACCCCGACTGACTGTCCCTACAACCGTGAGACCGAGAGGAAACCCAAAGAAAAAACACTAGCGCATCCCAGCGGGGAAAACAAGAGTCGCGAAACAAAAGGAGGTGCCATAATAAAACAAAGTAAGTGCGATCAGCACAACCTCCTTCCTCTTCTTGCACTAACACTAGAAGATGTTTTAACCTTTGATATTCGTGTACTTAGTACAAGTATTTTACACCGTGCCAGCATGTCAAGCATGTTATTTTCATTTTATGATTATTTTGAATTTTTCTTCGTGACCTAACGCTAACATCTAGTGCAAGGATTATAACCCTTTTTAAGTCTAACCTAACAGGACCTGCCAAGTGGAATGTAACAAAAATGTAACAAGCCCAACATAACGAGTGGTTTCTTCAGAGTTATTTCTTTATTGCTATTCGACATTATTCTTCTTTAGCTTTAAACTTCCACTAGAAGATACTTTAACCATTGATGTTGAAGTATTATCATAGGTATTTTGCCCCCTTTCATAGAATTTTATACAGTTGTATGATTCTTTCGCTTACTTCTGTATGTTCTGGTGGTAACATCTCGAACATGGCTTGCAGTCTTTCTAAGGCTAACCCCACCTAACATGATCTAACCTGTTTCTTTTGAAGTATTCTTTATAGCTTTATTTAACAGTGTTCTTTTTTCTACCCCTTTATAGAGCTTTAAAGTAACACTAAAAGCAGTTCTAACCGATGATGTTGAAGTACTTTTAGCTCAGTATTTTAAGACGTATTGTGCGATATAGTTGATAGTATTTTCACACAAGCTCTGTGTTATATAAAGTTAATCATGGTAGCGTACCTTAAGGTCGCAGGAATAGATGCCTCTCCTCTTTTATCTGGGCTAGAGATCAGCATTACCGTTAAACTCTAGTGACAGAGCTAACGCCTTCCTTTATTATTTAAACTTTTCTTCTTTCTTTGACATGCATCATGGGAGGCGCGGAGAGACCAGGTGAGTAAATTTTCATTTTCTACGGGAGGGATAACGGAAAAAACCATTATTATCAACTGAGGTAAGGGTCAAAACACCTGTGGAAATGTGTTACATCACATTTTCTGCAGAATCTAAAGTGGCGTGTAATCCTTCAAACTTATTTTCGTTTGTTCCCATTTTTCATTTTGAAGCATGTCCACTTACTGGAATTTTTGTGTACTTGTGAGCACATTTTTTTGTATTATGTTGGCCGGTCTCAAAGTTTTCTTTTTTGGTTGACTTCATAGGACGCCCATGAAGTCAACCAAAAAAGGTGAGGAAAGGGGAAGGAGCGTGCCCCGCCTTGGAAGTTAATTAATTTAATGTACAGTCTGTTACTGACTATTACACGTGTTTTAATTTTTATGTAATGAACAATTTTTATTTAGCACAAATTAATGAGGTATTCCACACCAAATACTATAACTTTTATCACAGAATAATGAATTAATATTGTTTAATTGCAAACTT